>SJYX01000804.1:119603-151738 GCA_006410675.1 Oreotragus oreotragus
AGAGTGGTGGAGTGGATTGCCATTTCCTTTAGTAATCCCCAAATGAGATCACTAACATGCTGGTGGAAAAATGTAATTACGGGCAATGAAATAATATTTTTTAGGGAAAAAAAAAACTATTTCATTAACAGTAAAATACATAGCTCAAGAATCTATATTTCTAGGTATATTTGAACAATGTATTTATGAAAAAAAGGAGAAAAGAGGAAAAATTGAAACTGCTAATATTTTATGATGTTTAGGTTATTCTTCTTTAACCTACACCACTCAGTCGTGTAGGACTCTTTGCGACCCCATGGACTATACAGTTCATGGAATTCTCCAGGTCAGAATACTGGAGTGAGTAGCCTTTCCCTTCTCCAGGGGATCTTTCCAACCCAAGGATCGAACCCAGGTCTCCCTCGTTGTAGGCGGATTCTTTACCAGCTGAGCCACAAGGGAAGTCCTTAACCTACACACCTTAAGCAAATATAACATTATCGAAAGTTTTAAATTGGTTTAGAATCTGAGAAAGGGTTTATATTTACCACAAAGATCTCAATAAATTAACATAGTAGCCATAGATATAATTGTGTTTTAATGTGGTGGTTGTTTAGTTGCTAAGTTGTGTCTGACTCTTGCGACCCCATCAACTGCAGCCTGCCATGCTCCTCTGTCCATGGGATTCTCCTGGCAAGAATACTGGAATGGGTTGCCACTTCTTTCTCCAGGGGATCTTTCCCACCCAGGAACTGAACCGCAGTGTCCTGCCTAACAAGTAGATTCCTTACCAACTGAGCTAAGCATACTATATACAACTTAAATGTGCTTTATAAATACATATTCATAAAATATTAAATTGACTTGGTAACAACTACTTGGATAATATTTTCTAGAATTGAGGATTTAGACTTCTGCACCTGGCAGTGATATACTCATTTGGGGAATTCAGAATATTTGTAAGTGTTGCTTCATATAAGATTTTATTACTATATCAAGGACTAAAACAACTGTTTTAAATGCAGTATAATCATGCTTCATCCCTCCAAATCACACACATACACACACACACATATATACATATATATAATAAACTGCAGGGACTGCTTTGAGCAAAGGGTGGATTATATAATAGTTAGGATTTATAATATATATGTCTACATATGTTTGTGTGTGTGTAAAACAGTATATGTACACACACTCCTGAGACAGATAAATAGAAAGGCTCAACCAACTGCTTTAATTAACTCTGAATTGCCAGCCTGTAAGTTCTTCAGCTTCAGTACAAATCTCAGTCTATTCAACTTCACAATGTATTCAGCACTGCTTCCTAAACAACTTCAATCCTACTGCTCTTAGTTCAAGTAGAAAATATTTCAGCCATGGTCCAAATGTTTATTATTTACAGGAAGTCAAATGCTCCTGTAGCTAGGTAAACGGCTCAAAACTGTAGCTACTAAAACTTTCAAAAGCAAACAGGTTTATTTGCAGTTCTTAAGCTAATAAAGTAGGTATTGTCAGAATCATACTTTGTAAAGCAAAAACTTAAATATAAAGAAATGCCTGCAATTTACCATGAGTCTCTACAGGCTTTCTAGATGGATATAATCAGCTAAATCCATGCTTAGAGGGAATGTCTCTAAAAATATCGTAATAGATCTGTGAGCAGCAATGTGATTCAGTAATTAATATTTTCCAAGTCATGGTGTTAAATTTGATTTGAGAAAATTCAGTCCTATCAATGTCCAGATGAGTCATAATACACAAATCTTTGTCATTCAAAGCTTAGACCAATATTAAAATACACTGAAATAGCTACTCTCTCTTACCATGAACAAATAAAAATTCATTTTAAGTGGTAAAGAAAAGTCATTTTATTAACTTTGCTTCTTTTTATTATAAAAAGATGGACAGCTTGAAAAGTTTTGTATTAGGAGTCTTTGCAAAGTCAATTTTTTTTTTCCTAGTACATTTCACCGGATTTAAAAATGGTAATATTAGCTTTCTTGCATGAGGAAGTAAATAATTTCATGAACATTTTTATGCAAGTTTCAAATAGCTAAAACATGCAGGCTTGGATGATTATTAAGTGTATTTCTCTTTTCAACTTTACACTTATCTTGTGTGTACAGCTGATATCCCTAGTGTCCAATCACAGACAGGTTTTCATCCTGTTGTCCAGGGAATGATGGGCACAATTCCTTTGACACTGATGAGAGGTGAATACATAAATCCAGCCCACTTCAGTGAAAATTGACCCATAATTTTTTTTTACCCTGAAGAAAAATACAGGTAATAAAGTTTAAAGATGGAAAAAAATACAGTTAAAACTCTTGATGTGTATCATTATTTAACAATAGTCAGCAAACATTATATTTTGCCTTGAGGACAGTGAGTTCCAGATTTGGTTTCAGGTGCTCATGAATTCTAATAATCATGGTTTTCTATATGATAGAAAGAAATCTAAAAATATGAATGATAGGTTTTTCACATTTCAATGAACTCAAAAGTTAAAACTAAAAAGAAAAGGCATAATTTTTAAATATTTTCTTCTACCTCTACTCTCCCTTAAATGTTTCTTATGAAATGAGTGTATGTATTTTCTATAAATATTTAGTAATGGAAAATATACATGATTTTACACATAAAGACTAGCCACCAAATTAAAAATGTGTGGATCTTTTTGTATTTTCAAAATTATATCAGCATTCCTAAGATTTCAGGGAGAAATAACATGGTATAGTAAGTTAGATCAATTGCCCCTAAATCAAACATCCTACATCTAACAGTAGCAAAAAGAAATGCTACGAACAGTCAAGGCTACCCAACAGAGTATTTTCATTTACTTTAACAACTCATTAAGATTTACTATTAGTTAATTTATCTATATAACTTAGTTTGTTTATATCATTGGCCTATAGCATTTCCAGAATAATGAGTTTTATTATAATTATCACAGTATGGTAATCCTTTTCCTTCTCTATCTTTGAAGAGTGTTCTAAGTTCTTCTGTAACAGGCCCAGCAAGAAAATCTGCTTTATTTACATAGTTCAAAACTTTGTAAGATCCTTTTGAACTCTATATTTTATTTTTGACTTGCATCTTATATTAATCTATCTTCTTTCAATGATAACCTTAATTCTTCCTGTCCCACACAAAGATCTCAATGATAAGCAGAATTCTATTAGCTACTCTTTTCATGTTAGCACAGTGCATTAATATTTTCAGAAAATATACCAAAACCATGCCATGAGTTATAAATTATGACTCAAAATATAGTTAAGTTCAAACTTCTTATAAATGCAGATAATAGAATTTTAAATCAGTAAATATTTGTTGAGTGACTCCTATGTGCATATTACTGTGCTAGGTAAAAGGTGGAAAAACAAATAAATTACAATCTGCCATAAAGTGGCTTATATGCCTAGAATAAAGAAAGTCACATAAAATAGTCACCTTCTAAGGAAGTATGGTGTAGATAACTTTACATAGAAGTAGATATAAGAAAAATATTACTAACAATATTTTAACTGAGAGAAACTAATTTCCTCTAATATAAAAAGAGAAGAAATCTCTGTTCTGGACCACATTAGGGATTTTATTATTGTATTTAATGCTGTAAACTGAAGAGAGAAATAGATAAAGAGGTACAATTCTGGGAATAATCTCATTCTTAAACAAAGGGAAGTAAAGATGAGATTCCAGGAAGAAGACTTTGGCTTTGCCACCAAAACCTTAAGGTGAATGAACAAAAGCATTTTAGGCCCTACTTTGAGATGAAGGCTGTATGATGGTGTAGTTGTAGAAAGAAGGCAATGTGCTGAAATGGGGGTGAACTGGAGGAAATACATAGCAATATTTTATACATTAGCTCTATCTCTGAAAAAGACTTTGCTCTNACTGGAGTGGGTTGCCATGCCCTTGCCCGAGGGATCTTCTCGACCCAGGGATCAAACCAGAGTCTCCTGCTTGCAGACAGATTCTTTACCCTTGGAGCCACCTGGAAAACCCCTGCAATTACTGATATACTTATTTTTAAAGCTACAATCTTAAAACTGGTGTTTTTTGTTTCATCTATTTTCTACTATTCTACTTTAATTTGGATTATTGTTCATACCTATGTTTTAAGTTGTTGCTATAGATTTACAATATGCCAATCATTATATTGTCACAGCTTTCCTTCAAGTCATATTTTTCCACTTCACATATAGGGTAACAATCTTTTAATATTGTAATTTCATATTATTCTTTTGATCTTTTGTAGTAGTATTGTCACACTTTTCAATTTTTGCTTTTATAAACCCACTTATTTTTTCTATATTTATTTTACAAAGTCAATAATTTTAGTGATTAAAAATTTTTAAAATTTATATTTATCTATATTTACCATTGCTGATACTGTTTTTTTTTGTGTTTGTGTATGTTTAGATTTACACTTCTAAGTAATACTATTTTTCTTTTGCTTAAAAAACATTTTTTCACATTTCTCATAGTATTTTTGTTCAAGAGAGTGTTTAACTTATCTTCATTTTTAACTTTTATTATTGCTCATGATAGAATTCTGAGGTGATATTTGCATAGTGTATGTTTGGAAACCTGTTCATCTGTGATACACTTTATGATGTGCTTAATAGTACTTTTCTTTCAATTTATAATCCTGAAGGTTTCTGAGTTTCTTGATTGTTTTCTTTCATTAATTTTTGGGGAAAATGACCATTACCTCCTCAAATATTTTTTGTCTCATTCTCTCTTTTTTTCTTCTGTGACTCTAAGTACATGTGTGTTAGATCATTTGATATTGTCCTACACCTCTTGGAAGGTCTGATTAAAAAAAAACTTTCCTTGATATTATTCAGTTGAAATAGTTTCTGTTGACCTACCTTTAAATTCATTTACTCTGTGTGTGTGTACACATGTGTGCCCATGTGCCTGTGTGTATTTAATTTTAGCATATTATAGACCTAGCAAATGAATGAGGATATCACTTATATATTGGCTTCTGGGAACTCTAAAGTTTCATGCCAATGAGACATTTACTATAAAAATTTGTTTAAATTTCAACTGTTCTTTTGTTGTTAATGACTTTTATGTTGGCTTCCTATTTTTCAAATGTTGTACCCAAGGTGAGACAATCTGTATGTCCTCTCTCCCCTCAGAAGAACTGCTGCTGCTGCTAAGTCACTTCAGTCATGTCCAACTCTGTGCGACCCCATAGACGGCAGCCCACCAGGCTCCACCATCCCTGGGATTCTCCAGACAAGAACACTGGAGCGGGTTGCCATTTCCTTCTCCAATGCATGAAAGTGAAAAGTGAAAGTGAAGTCCCTCNGTCACTTCAGTCGTGTCCGACTCTGTGTGACCCCATAGACGGCAGCCCACCAGGCTCCCCCATCCCTGGGATTCTCCAGGCAAGAATACTGGAGTGGGTTGCCATTTCCTTCTCCAGTGCATGAAAGAGAAAAGTGAAAGTGAAGTCGCTCAGTCTGTCCGACTGCTAGCGACCCCATGGACTGCAGACCACCAGGCTACTCCATCCATTGGATTTTCCAGGCAAGAGTACTGGGGTGGGGTGCCATTGCCTTCCCCGAAAAGTAGGCATAGTCTTTATTATTCTGTTTGTTTTTTTCCCCCTGAATAAACATATACCTGTTTATGTCTCATTTGCTTGGTTTATTATACAAGTGAAGATTAATATGCAATTGTATTATTATACAAGTGAACAATAAAATAAATATTCAATAAAAGGTTATAGACAAAGAGAAAGTGAAATGATAATGATCTCAGACATTCTACCACTCCTATAGGCAATGATGCTTTGTCTTCTGTGATTTTTCTTTTTACGTACAAGTATAGAAGTGATTCAAAGTATCCAACTTTGAATTTCCCACCACTGTTTGTTTAAAGAACATTTATAAAGCATGAACACTTTCTTATAAAGAGGATGTTGATGCTGTAGTTGGGTTGGAAGGCCCAACAGAAATAATAGTGATTACTTAGCTGTTTTTTCTGAGACAGCTTGGGACAGACAAAGCTTATTGATTAAAGATTTAAAGAATGCTGCTTATATTCTGTCAATATCTAATGTTTGTTTTCATCACCAATTGAAACTTACTGGAAAGCCTCTGCAGAACATAAACATCTACAAGCCAATTTATGTGGAGGAACACTTTTTCATGATTACACTTTTTCATTGGTTTTGTAGAAAAATAGAATATGTTGATCATGTTTAGTTACTAAGACAAGCCTATATGAACTAAGTGAAGTGAAGTGAAGTCGCTCAGTCATGTCCGACTCTTTGCGACCCCATGGACTGTAGCCTACTAGGCTTTTCTGTCCATGGGATTTTCCAGGCAATAGTCCTGGAGTGGATTGCCATTTCCTTCTCCAGGGGATCTTCCCAACCCAGGGATCGAACCCGGGTCTCCTGCATTGTAGACAGACGCTTTACCATCTGAGCCAAAACACCATTCTTTGAAAATTAAGTTGTGTGAGATTTCTGATATTTTTTCACCCAAGTACAAAAAAAATAATCCAATCCAATTAAAATGGAGTCAGGAATGAATTTCCCATGTATTTACACCAAGAATCATCTAGTATAAAGGGATTGCAATGAAAGCTGGAGGCCAAGACCCAAGGAAGTTTTTTAGAGAACTGTGGTAAGAAGTAGAGACTGTAGTGGTGGTAGAAAACTCAAACAGAAGCGAGAGATGGGAAGTTCACTGATATTATAAGCAACCAATGCACATTGAAATTCCTGCAGATGAACACATCAACCAACATCTTTCATCTGGCTCCTTTTAAGGGTGCAATCTCCAGTGTTCAAACAGAACGTGGACCTCAAGAAATTGAAATTTCCAATAAAGACAGGAGCTGATGCTATACTTTTATGACTCACCTCATTCACTTCACCCAAATGCTGGCCCTGTTGGAGCATGTCCTTATTGAATACTTTTATATTTTGTTCATTGTAGATTTTTTGCAGTTTTATTTTTGCATATGTTACATTGCTGCTGCTGCTGCTGCTAAATCACTTTAGTCGTGTCCGACTCTGTGTGACCCTATAGGTGGTAGCCCACCAGGCTCCCCCATCCCTGGGATTCTCCAGGCAAGAATGCTGGAGTGGGTTGCCATTGCCTCCTCTGATATGTTACATTAAAGTATTATTTATTTTCTTGATTAGTGGGTAATTTGGCAATCTCTTGACTTACCCTGTAGACAAACGCCTCACTCATCTCATCCTAGGGTCAACTGAGACCAATGTATGCCAACTGCAGAAAGGCAGACATGTTCTCAACATAAGGAGCTTTTAACAATTTAACAATGAGAATTGTCCAGAACTTGCCTTATCTCGCAGAATGATCGTTTGTGCCCCAAAATATTCAGCCAATGCTCTATTTCCTCCAGGATGTTCTGAGGACCTTTAGCCTATATAGAAAGGTTCTGGGACTTCCCAGTTGGCTCAGTGGTAAAGAACCTACCTGCCAATGCAAGAGACATAAGGGAGGCGAGTTTGATCCCTGGTGGAGAAGATCCCCTGGTGGAAAAAATGGCAACCCACTCCAGTATTCTTGCCTGGAGAATCCCTCGGCTGGAGGAAACTGGCAGGCTACCATCCACTGGGTTGTAAAAGGGTTGGACACAGCGTAGCAACTAAACAACAACAATAAAAAGGGCTTTGACAGTGTCAGTGTACAACCAGCCTTCCCATTTTGCTTAGGCTTAATAACTACAGGAAGCACATTTATTTCATTTAAAGTTTTACTAAAGAAAAATAGTTGTGGTGGCCATGAAAATAAAAGACTGCTTACAATCCTTATATAGATTTTTTGATGATCAAAGAATGAAAGGGAAAATTTAAAAATTAAAAAAAAATGTTTGGGAGTTCGTGTAAAAAAATAAATACAAAAAAATAAAATAGAAATGCAATAGACATTTAAAAAAAATGATCTCATATAAATGAGATCATTTATAATATTGTTGTTCAGTCGCTAAGTCATGTCCAACTCTTTGTGACCCCCTAGACTGCAGCCTGCCAGACTTCCCTGTCCTTCACTATCTCCCAGAGTTTGCTCAAACTCACGTCCATTGAGTCAGTGATACCACTCAACCATCACATCCTCTGTCACCCTCTTCTGCTCCTGCACTCAATCTTTCACAGCATCAGAGTCTTTTACAATTAGTCAGAATATAAGTAAGCACTAATAGGCAAACCTTACCTGCCTCCTTAGAAACCTGTATGCAGGTCAAGAAGCAACAGAACCAGACATGGAAAAGCAAACTGGTTCAAAATTGGGAAAGAAGTACATCAAGGCTGTATATTGTCACCCTGCTTATTTAACTTACATGCAGAATACATCGTGTGAAATGCCAGGCTGGATGAAGGACAAGCTGGAATGAAGATATTTGATTGTTCTATCAACTATTAATAACCTCAGATATGCAGATAACACTACCCTAATAGCAGAAAGTGAAGAAGAACTAAAGAGCCTCTTGATGACGGTGAAGGAGGAGAATGAAAAGCTGGCTTAAAACTCAACATTCAAAAAAGTAAGATCATGGCATTACTGACTCAATGGACATGAGTTTGAGCAAGCTCGGGAGATGGTGAAGGACAGGGAAGCCTGGCATGACGCAGTCCATCTACAAATTAGCGATACTATTTCATGAAGACTCAATTTTCTCAAGTCTAGCAATTAAAGCTGAAAAACATTCTTAGTGAATACACAAATCAACAACAGAGGCATTATTTTTCATTGTTTTAATATAGAGTGCCTGGTAAGGTACAAACTATTGTTCAGTCCGTTTTTGGTCTTTGAAATTTTCTCGGCCTGGGAAGTTAAGAGACGGAAACTTCATACCCTAGGAGGTAAATTTCTACATCCTAAGACTTTCTTGATAGATACTAGAAATTTTTTGTGGCATAGAGTTGAAATAAGACTACTTCTAGGTCCAAGTGATTTGCCAAAAATTTTTTTTTTCTTTTAATTAAAACCTGCTTAACAAGAAATTTGGATGTCTGATTTCACATTTTCCTTAAGCAAGGAGAGGGTGTGGGGACTTTAGTATTTTGTTTCTACATTCTCTTAACAGAAAGGAGGTTTTGTTGTTGTTCAGTCACTCAGTCGTGTCCGACCCTTTGCAACCCCATGGACTGCAGCACGCCAGGCTTCCCTGTCCTTCACCATCTCCAGGAGCTTGCTCAAACGCATGTCCATTGAGTTAGTGACGCCATCCAACCATCTCATCCTCTGTCATCCCCTTAAGGAGATTTAGATTGTTTTAAATCACACTAGACAAAAGCTTTTGTGGGAACCTTGAAGAAAGTGAAGTCAGAGAGTAAACTTGAACACCTGGCAAGGTTCCAAATTTTGTTTTGGCCTCGCAATTGCATGCCCTTCAACTCTTCCTTGACTCAGAATGTCCATGTCAGTGTTAAATCATGACTTTATCCAGTAATGAAATTTCAGAGCTGGAGAGAACCTGAGAGGTCATCCAATCTGACCATCTTAGCCAAGGATGAGGCAGCTGAGTTCCAGAGGGTGACAGGATTTGTTCAGTCAAGGTCACAAGTTATGGGCCAAGTTTTCAATGCACGAAAAAGTGAGATAAATAGAAGATTGCTGATATCTAACTTAGCAGAGCATTCAGTAAAGACTTTCAATAATATATTGAATAGTTGCTCCTTTTCTCAGCTATTAAGGACATATACCAAATGTGGGGCTTCCTTTGTAGCTCAGTTGGTAAAGAATCTGCCTGCAATACAGGAAACCTGGGTTCAATTCCTGGATCAGGAAGATCCCTGGAGAAGGAAATGGAAACCCACTCCAGTATTCTTGCCTGGTGAATCCCATGGACAGAGGAGCCTGGCAGGCTACAGTCCATGGGGTCGCAAGAGTCGGACATGACATAGTGACTAAAACACAACACACACCAATTGTGGGGCTTCCCTGGTGGCTAAGTGGTAAAGAATCCACCTGCAATGCAGGACGCACAGGTTTCATCCCTGGGTCAGAAAGATCCCCCAGAGATAGAAATGGCAACCCACTCTAGTGTTCTTATCTGGGAAATCCCACGGACAGAGGAGCCTGACGGCCTACAGTCTTTGGGACTGCATAGAGTAGGATGTGACTTAGCCCTGAAAACAACAAAATAAAAACAAATGTGCTGTGCCTTTGCATTTCTATCATTGTTAAACAGAACAAATTCTGGCCAGATAAGTTTTCTGAGACTGACCTGAGCTATGCTTACATGCTAAGTCTGAGGTGTCAGGTTCTTGTTAAAGAAGTTTCTCTTCAAGCCTAGAAATATTATTCCAAGGCTGCTCAATCTCCTACTGTTGCTCCTTGGACTCTTTGTGAAGCTTTGGGCAGCTGTTATAATAAAAGTAAGTGATAACACACTGTTCTCCCAAATCGCCATGCTGTTTGTCAAGCTATAGTACTACTCCTCAGGTTCATTTTCTGCAATGGGAGGCAGAGGGCCAGAACTGCAAAGCCATCATAAACATTTCTCTTTTAGATATAGTTTACCAGCTGGAGAAGAACACCATCTCTGCTTAGTTTATAGGAGGGACCTAGAATTCTTCTGCCCAGCTGACTGACTGTTCAGTTCAAACCACCAGATGAAATGCCTTGGAGTTAAAATGTGTCAAGAGGAACTTCATAGAATGGAATCACTGGAACATGACTGAGCAGTTTCTGAGTGCTTTTTGGAGGTTAAATCTGTCTAGAGGCTAGTACAGTACCCTGAGAGAACTTTTAATGATATATGAAATGGTTACCAAGGTTCTGAACATGTCTATTTTCTTATAACGCCTTTTAAAATTAACACTGTGTTTGAGTGGCTCAGACAGTAAAAAATCTGCCTGCAATTCAGGAGACCTGGGTTCAATTCCTGGGTTGGGAAGATTCCCCTGGAGAAGGGAATAGCAACCCACTCCAGTATTCTTGTCTGTAGAATCTATGGACAGAGGATCCTAGCAGGATACAGTCCTTGGGGTCACAAAGAGTTGGACACCACTGAGCGACTAACACTTTCTCTTCACTTGAATTTCAGTAATGATGTTACAGATTATTTGTTTTATCCCCCCAAAATGATAAAATCAGAAATTTACAACTTGGGGAAAAATGACAAAGACCAATATGCTTTGGTTTATAATGCTCTATTTTTTATTTTTAGTGCCTCAGTGTAAATAAGCAGGCAAGAAATGATTGTGTTTTTTTCCCCCTTTCAGCGGTTTACCTCTGCAAAAGAACAATGCAAAACAAAGCAAGGCTGGAGCTGGCCGACTATGAAGCTGTAAGTACCAAGGACTTCCTGGCAAAGAAAGGTATACGATGAGCAAGAATAAGGCCTATGGTCATTTCTGGGCACTCTGAACTTTCTACATTCATGAATCTTAGATATCAGATTTCCAGGGAGGGACAGCATAATTACTATATCCCTTACTTGCTTACTTCCTCTCATCATTCACAGTGATGATGAAATTCTAAATACACAAATTCAGGGAAGAAGTAGGAAGTATATATTATTTGCTAAAATTGACTTTAATGTAAAAGTTTTATGTGTGTTGTCATTTGTTTTTAGTCACTAAGTCGTGTCTGTTTGTGACTCCATGAATGTAGCCCTCCAGGGTTCTCTGTCCATGGGATTTATGCCAGGCAAGAATACTGGAGTGGGTTACCATTTCCTTCTTCAGGGGATTTTCCTGACCCAGAGATCGAACCTGTATCTCCTGTATTGGCAGGCAGATTCTTTGCCACTGAGCCACCAGGAAGCCCAAAATCTTTATGTGTATACATATACATACACACACATATATATATATATATTTATATATACTATATATAATGAAGATATCCAAACTTAGAGAATTAAAGAGTGTTTACACTGGGAAAATGGTTTTTGCAAAATCTTTAGGTTGGTCACCATCAGCAGATTAAATTGACCTCATGTAATCTGTTCAGATGATTGCTATCTTCTGATTTACTAAACTTAAAGCACTATCTGTAAATGAGTAGTAGGGGGCCAAAGGTTTACATTTTTCTCAAAAACCAGATAAACTTATTTAATCCGTAGTAGAAATGTACTGATTTCTTATTCAGTAAAATGGGCAAAGAAAAATCCAATGGATTACTCTTGAGCATTTTTTAATGTAAGTTTAGTATTTGGGGTTTTTAGTTATATTCCCTAATATTGATGTTTGTAATAGGCTTTCCTATGTCCTCTGTGACTGTTAATTTGAGGATTAGCTGCATTTAGTGAGCATGACTTATCATTCCAAGTACACTTACTCCAAGAGATTTTTGTTTTCTTGGTAAGTACATATGGTATACAACCGGGCAGAAACAGATAGCTTTTGGGCTTCCCTGTGGCTCTGCTGGTAAAGAATCCACCTGCAATGTGGGAGACCTGGGTTCAATCCCTGGATTGAGAAGAGTCCCTGGAGAAGGGAAAGGCTGCCCACACCAATATTCTGGTCTGGAGAATTCCATGGACTGTATAGTCCATGGGGTCGCAGAGTTGGACACGATTGAGCGATTTCCACTTTCACTTTTCACATATGGTAGATAAACTAGAAGGGGGCATAGTAAGGCTGAGCTCCAGAATGTCTTCTCCATGGTATATTTTACAGGAGAGCTTGGCCAGGCTACAGAGAGCATTTGCCCGGAAGTGGGAGTTCATTTTTATGCAAGCAGAAGCACAAGCAAAGTGAGTCCTTGTGAGTCTTTTGGAAGATTTGTTCAAGTTGTGGCCTTTTATCCACAGAGGCACTGTGATTAACGCTGCTTACTCTTCATTGTTGTGATGTTAACAGAGTGGACAAGAAGAGAGACAAGATTGAAAGGAAGATCCTTGATAGTCAAGAGAGAGCGTTCTGGGATGTACATAGACCTGTGGTGAGCAAGCACATGAACCAGCATTGTCTGAATGCATAATTTCAGCCTTTGAAAAGCAAAGGAAGAATGTAGTAACTCCGTTTCCGCCCCCACTCCCCCAGTCATGGTGAATTTAGGAGAGTGCCACTTTCATATAAACTGACTATTCAATAGTATAATATTTAATTTACAAGACTGCATTTTTCTAACATGACATTACTTGCATACTCACTTTTTGCTTCTGAGGTGCTTGATACTTTCATACTCTTGAAGGAAAGAAGTATTTTTGCATGGCTTCCAATCTACATTTGTTCTGAATTTATAGTAAAAGTCTGAGTTAAAATGTTATTCCTCCACTAATTTTCCTTTTTTAAAACCTATTAATAGCCTGCCTTGAAAGACAGCTTTAATGGAAACATTTTAGGTGGCTCTGCTTCAGCTTAGCTCATTCTTCTAATGATGTAACTGGTCATTGAATCTGTATACAATAACTTAGCTGGTTTTCTTATGTAGTAATGTTATAGTAATAGTAATGTTAAACCATATGAGCCAGAGTAACAAATAACAAACAACCTTGATTAATACCAGAATACTTTGTGTAAGGAGTTAAACAATGGTTATGAGCGTATATCTTTAAACACAGACCTAGAGAATGATATTTATATAGTATTATTAAATAACAGGATCACAGCAAGAAATGAATCGAGGTTCTTTGAGACTATCTTAAAATTTTCCTCTCAACTACCTGTGGGAATGGGCCAGAACAGGTCTGTTTTCCAAAGGTTTGTGTACACATGTCTTATATATATGATTAAAACTAAAATTTTATATATATTTAAATTCTATATAGTAATTCAACTGTCAGATTTCATATGGAATTTTTTTGAATTCACAAAAAATTAGAATTGAGACTTAACTGTCTTTCCTACTCAAAATTCAGCTTGAGTTTTATTTCTCATGGTTTGAAAAAGATTGTTGAGGTCACATGCATTAGTATTACAAGGATATGAAGTAGGATTTTTGCTTGTTTTAAGCCATCTCCAGAAACTGGTTAATAAGTTACGTCTTCATGTTCGTCCACTTTATGCTCCTGAACATCTGATGGCCCATCTCTAGCCTAGTTTAAATCTGATGACTCTTGGCAACTCAATAGGACTTTCTCCATGTCAGATCCCCTTCTCTGCCCACATCTGTTCCATACCAAAAACTTATGCTCTCAGATCATGGAAATTGATCCCAGCTCAACATACTTGCCTGTTCAGTCGCCCAGGAATTTCTCAGCCAGTCCCGTGCCTTCAATGTGCCCTGTAACCATTGTGAGTAGGTTCCAGTCCTGTTTCTCCACAGAGCAAGGCACATATGAGTGTTCTCCAGGGGGCCCCTGCTGTACCCCTCACTAGATGTTTAGTTAGAAAGTCCTCCCAAAGAGCGCCTGGAGGCAGAAACCACCCTGCAGCTGTTAGTTCCATTTCCCTTATTCAATTTGTGGATGCCTCTGTGGGGCTTTATAGCTCTTAAAATGAACATGTTATGCAATTCTTGGTTACTATTTATTTTCTAGAGGGAAAAAAAAATAGAGCTTTGGGTTATCTGCATGTTTCTGAGAATGTAATGCACCTACCTAATCCAACCCTACCTTCAGTTATTTATTTTTTGTATTACAACTTTGTATCCCGTTTAAAAAAATGTTTTTGAAGTGGTCCCAGGTACATGTGAAGTGATGACATTTGTCTGGAGGCCCTATCAGTTGCACAAGTCCTGCCTTGTGTCTGGATTTGAGAATTCTGAGTGCTTACTGAGGGTTAATTGACAGAGATGAGACTGACAGGATTGTTAGGCAAGACACTCCTAAAAGAGCTTTTAATGGCTAGTTCCCCAGCAAAATACACAAAATATATTTCTGTTCATTGGCAGTAATGTTATTTAAACAATAAGAAGAACTTTCTAAGATAACTATACCTCCAAAAATGTCCTTATTTTTATTTTGGTTTTGAAAAAGTCTTATTACAAAATTGTGAACACAATACTGCATGTTTTTAAAGTATAGAAATTAATATTCTCATTGGAATAAAAGACTCTCTATTCAACCACAGATTTATAACACAATTTGAACACTTTAAAGCTATATAATTATATTTTTCCTGTATTGCTTTAGATTTATGAATATATTAAGTATCTTTGTTTTCAAAGACAAAAATGGAGTTATCCTAGCAGTACTATTTGTTGATTTGTTTCATTTTATTTCCTCTTGCATAATCCTACTCTTAAACCTTAGCAGAGAACAATTAATCCTGAAAAAACTTTTACTAGTTTAAGTCAAGGTGATATACTATATTGCATTTTGTTTGGTTTGCTTTGATTTGATCTGGTTTAATGCTGTCATTTATTTAATTAAAATAGGTTGGAAACAATTAGCCAGAATATAGTCAGGAAGGAGAAATCTCAAAAAGAAGCTCAGAATCTTTCAGTTTAGTTCAGTCACTCAGTCGTGTCCGACTCTTTGCAACCCCATGAATCGCAGCACGCCAGGCCTCCCTGTCCATCACCAACTCCTGGAGTTCACTCAGACTCACGTCGATTGAGTCCGTGATGCCATCCAGCCTTCCAATCCTCTGTCTTTCCCTTCCCCTCCTGTCCCCAATCCCTCCCAGCATCAGAGTCTTTTCCAATGAGTCAAGTCTTCGCATGAGGTGGCCAAAGTACTGGAGTTTCAGCTTTAGCATCATTCCTTCCAAAGAAATCCCAGGGCTGATCTCCTTCAGAATGGACTGGTTGGATCTCCTTGCAGTCCAAGGGACTCTCAAGAGTCTTCTCCAACACCACAGTTCAAAAGCATCAATTCTTCGGCACTCAGCCTTCTTCACAGTCCAACTCTCACGTCCATACATGACCACAGGAAAAACCATAGCCTTGACTAGACAGACCTTAGTCGGCAAAGTAATGTCTCTGCCAGCAAAATGCAAATACAAATCACAGTGTCCTACTTCATACTCACTATATGTATAATTAAAAATACAGAAAACAATAAGTGATGGTGAGTATTTGAAGAAATTAGCAGGCTTGTATATTGATGATATAAATGCAAAATTGTGCAGTTGCTGTGGACAATGGTTGGCAGTTCCTCAGAAAGTTAAAAATAATTACTGCATCATCCTATAATTCCACTAATAGATATATACACAACAAAATGGAAAAGCATGTCTACACAAATATTTGTATATGCCGATTCAGAGCAGAATTAGTAATAGCAGTCATAAACAGGAAGCAATCCAAATAATGAATGACTTTAAAATGTGGTATATTCTTATAGTGAAATATTATTAAATTATAAAAATAAAGGACTAATACATGTTACAACATGGATAAATCTTTAAAATATTAATTAAGTGACAGAGGCCACTCAAAGATCACATATTTTATATCCAATTTATATTAAATTTTCAGAAGAGGCACACTCATGGAGACAGAAAATAAATTAATGGTTGCTAAGGCTCAGATATGCAGATGACACCACCCTTATGGCAGAAAGTGAAGAGGAACTAAAAAGTCTCTTTATGAAAGTGAAAGAAGAGAGTGAAAATGTTGGCTTAAAGTTCAACATTCAGAAAACTAAGATCATGGCATCTGGTCCCATCACTTCATGGCAAATAGATGGGGAAGCAGTGGAAACAGTGTCAGACTTTATTTTGGGGGGCTCCAAAATCACTGCAGATGGTGATTGCAGCCATAAAATTAAAAAACACTTACTCCTTGGAAGGAAAGTTATGACCAACCTAGATAGCATAATGAAAAGCAGAGACATTACTTTGCCAACGAAGGTCCATCTAGTCCAGGCTATGGTTTTTCCAGTAGTCATGTATGGATATGAGAGTTGGACTGTNAGATGGTGATTGCAGCCATAAAATTAAAAAACACTTACTCCTTGGAAGGAAAGTTATGACCAACCTAGATAGCATATTCAAAAGCAGAGACATTACTTTGCCAACGAAGGTCCATCTAGTCCAGGCTATGTTTTTTCCAGTAGTCATGTATGGATATGAGAGTTGGACTGTGAAGAAAGCTGAGTGCCGAAGAACTGATGCTTTTGAACTGTGCTGTTGGAGAAGACTCTTGAGAGTCCCTTGGACTGCAAGAAGATCCAACCAATCCATCCTAAAGACCAGTCCTGGGTGTTCATTGGAAGGACTGATGCTGAAGGTGAAACCCCAATACTTTGGTCACCTCATGCAAGTTGACTCATTGGAGAAGACCCTGATGCTGGGAGGGATTGGGGGCAGGAGGAGAAGGGGAAGACAGGGGATGAGATGGTTGAATGGCATCACCAACTCAATGGACATGAGTTTGGGTAAACTCTGGGAGTTGTTGATGGATGGGGAGGCATGGTGTGCTGCAATTCATGAGGTCGCAAAGAGTCGGACACAACCGAGTGACTGAACTGAACTGAACTGAAGGCCTGTTGGGAGTACTGCTAATAGGTATGGGATATTTTTGGTTTTGACTAAATGTTCTGGAATTAGATAGTGGGGTTGGGAATGTTTGTGAAAAGAGTAAAAACCACTGAGTTATATACCTAACAAGGATGAATTTTGTGTTATGTAAGCCATATCTCAGTAGAGATGCTATAAAAAAAAAAAACTGTAGAGAATAATTTCAGTAGTGCTTGTTAGAATTCTAATGAAATGCTAAAATTATAGAATATCAAAGTTATTAACAGAATACTAAGAGATATGATTTTCCAGGTGTTTAGGATTCAAGTTTTCAAAAAACTATAGAAGTGTTCTTCATGATAGTTAAGGAATGTAAACAAAAAGTCAAATAAACATGCAGAATCAAAGGCCTGTTGGGAGTACTGCTAATAGGTATGGGATATTTTTGGTTTTGACTAAATGTTCTGGAATTAGATAGTGGGGTTGGGAATGTTTGTGAAAAGAGTAAAAACCACTGAGTTATATACCTAACAAGGATGAATTTTGTGTTATGTAAGCCATATCTCAGTAGAGATGTTATAAAAAAAAAAAACTGTAGAGAATAATTTCAGTAGTGCTTGTTAGAATTCTAATGAAATGCTAAAATTATAGAATATCAAAGTTATTAACAGAATACTAAGAGATATGATTTTCCAGGTGTTTAGGATTCAAGTTTTCAAAAAACTATAGAAGTGTTCTTCATGATAGTTAAGGAATGTAAACAAAAAGTCAAATAAACATGCAGAATCAATTTTTTTTTTTTTAGCATTCGCTGAAACTGAAATGGAAACTACCTGTGCAAAACAAAACATTTATCAAAAACAAACCGTGACCTTAGAGATGTTCAAGCTGAATTTAGAAAAGGCAGAAGCAGAGATCAAATTGTCAACATCCACTGGGTCATTGAAAAAGAAAGAGAGTTCCAGAAAAATATTTACTTTTGCTTTATTGACTAAGCCAGAGCCTCTGACTGTGTGGAACTGTGGGAAAATCTCCAAGAGATGGAAATACCAGACCACTTGACCTGACTCCTGAGAAATCTCTTGCAGGTAAAGAAGCAACAGTTGGAACTGGACATGTAACAACAGACTGGTTCCAAAGTGGGAAAGGAGTGCGTCAAGGCTGCATATTGTCACCCTGTTTATTTAACTTATATGCAGAGTACATCATGCGAAATGCTGGGTTGGATGAAGTACACGTTGGAATCAAATTTCCGGGAGAAATATCAACAACCTAAGATATGCAGATGACACCAGACTTATGGCAGAAAGCAAAGAAAAACCAGAGTCTATTAGACAAAGTGAAAGAGGAGAGAGAAAAAGTTGCCTTAAAACTCAACATTCAAAAGTCTGTTCTGTACATCTGTGTCTCTTTTGCTGTCTTGCATACAGGGTTATCATGGGAGACGGAGAGGGTGGGATGATTTGGGAGAATGGCATTGAAAAACGTATACTATCATGTAAGAAATGAATCGCTAGTCTAGGTTTGATACAGGATACAGGATGCTTGGGGCCGGTGCACTGGGATGACCCAGAGAGATGATATGGGGAGAGAGGTGGGAGGGGGGTTCAGGATTGGGAACTCATGTACACCCATGGCAGATTCATGTCAATGTATGGCAAAATCAATACAGTATTGTAAAGTAAAATTAAAAAAAAAAAAGAAAAGAAAAAAAGAATAAATTAAATTTAAAAAAAAGAACTCAACATTCAAGTAATGAGAATCACAGCATCCAGTCCCATCAGCTCAGTCCAGTTCAGTCACTCAGTTGCATCCAATTATTTGCGACGTGATGCCATAGATTGCAGAACGCCAGGCTTCCCTGTCCATCACCAACTCCTGGAGCTTGCTCAAACTCATGTTCATTGAGTCAGTGATGCCATCTAACCATCTCATCCTGTGTCATCCCCTTTGCCTCCCTCTTTCAATCCTTCCCAGGATCAGGGTCTTTTTCAATGAGTCAGTTCTTTGCTTCAAGTGGCCAAAGTATTGGAGTTTTGGCTTCAGCATCAGTCTTTCCAATGAATATTCAAGAATGATTTCCTTTAGAATGAACTGGTTGGATCTCCTTGCAGTCCAAGGGACTCTCAAGGGTTTTCTCCAATACCACAGTTCAAAAGCATCAACTCTTCGGTGCTCAGCTTTCTTTAGAGTCCAACTCTCACATCCTTACATGCCTACTGGAAAAACCATAGCTTTGACCAGATGGACCTTTGTTGGCAAAGTAACATATCTGCTTTTTCATATGCTGTCTAGATTGGTCAGAGCTTTTCTTCCCAGGAGCAAAATTTTTTAATTAGATGGCTGCAGTCACCATCTGCCGTGATTTTGGAGCCCCCCCTGCCCAAATCTGCTACTGTTTCCACAGTTTCCTCATTTATTTGTCATGAAATGATGGGACCAGATGGCATGATCTTAGTTTTCTGAATGTTGAGCTTTAAGCCACTTTTTTCACATTTTTCTTTCACTTTCATCAAGAGTCTCTTTAGTTCTTTGATTTCTTCCGTTAACAGTGGTGTCATCTGCATATCTGCAGTTATTGATATTTCTCCCAGGAATATTGATTCCAGCTTGTGCTTCATTCAGACTGATATTTCGCATGATGTACTCTGCATGTAAGTTAAATAAGCAGGGTGACAAAATACAGCCTTGATGTACCCCTTGCCAAATTTGGAACCAGTCTGTTGTTCCATTTAAAGTTCTAACTGTTGGTTCTTGACCTGCATACAGATTTACCAGGAGGTAGGTCACGTGGTCTGGTATTCCCATCTCTCAGAATTTTCCACAGTTTGTTATGATCCACACTGTCAAAGGCTTTGGCATAGTCATTAAAGCATAAGTCAAATGCTTTTCTGGAATACTCCTGCTTTTTTGATGATGCAATGGATGTTAGCAATTTGATCTCTGGTTCCTCTGCCTTTTCTAAATCTAGCTTGAACATCTGAAAGTTCACGGTTCATGTAATGCTGAAGCCTGGCTTGGAGAATTCTGAGCATTATTTTGCTCGCGTGTGAGATGAGTGCAGTTGTGCACTAGTCTGAACATTCTTTAGCATTGCCTTTCTTTGGGACTGGAATGGAAACTGACCTTTTCCAGTCTTGTGGCCACTGCTGAGTTTTTCAAATTTTCTGGCATATCAAGTGCATCACAGCATCATCTTTTAGGATTTGAAAGAGAACAACTGGAATTCCATTACCTCCACCAGCACTGTTCATAGTGATACTTCCTAAACCCCACTTGACTTCACATTCCAGGATGTCTGGCTCTAGGTGAGTGATCACACCATCGTGATTATCTGGGTCATGGGGATCTTTTCTGTATAGTTCTTCTGTGTATTCTTGCCACCTCTTCTTAATATTTTCTGGTTCTGTTAGGTCCATATCATTTTCTCTATTGTGGCCTTCTTTGCATGAAATGCTCCCTTGTTATCCCTAATTTTCTTGATGTGATCTCTAGTCTTTCCAATTCAATTGTTTCCCTCTACTTCTTTGCATTGATTACTGAGGAAGGCTTTCTTATCTCTCGTTGCTACTCTTTGGAACTCTGCATTCAAATAGGTATATCTTTCCTTTTCTCCTTTGCCTTTCACTTCTCTTTACAGCTATTTTTAAGGCCTCCTCAGACAACCATTTTGCCTTTACGCATTTCTTTTTCTTGGGGATGGTCTTGATCCCTGCCTCCTGCACAATGTCACAAACCTCCGTCCACAGTTCTTCTGGCATTCTGTCTATCAGATCTAATCCACTGAATCTATTTCTCACTTTCACTGTATTATCGTAAGGGATTTGATTTAGGTCATACCTGAATGGTCTAATGGTTTCCCCTACATCTTCAATTAAGTCTGAATTTGGCAATAAGAAGTTCATGATCTGAGCCATAGCCAGCTCCCGGTCTTGTTTGTGCTGACAGTATTAAGCTTCTCTATCTTTGGCTACAAGGAATATAATCAATCTGATTTTGGTGTTGACCATCTGGTGATGTCCATGTGTGGAGTCTTCTCTTATGTTGTTGGAAGAGGGTGTTTGCTATGACCAGTGTGTTCTCTTGACCAAATCTACTAGCCTTAGCCCTGCTTCATTCTTTACTTCAAGGCGAAATTTGCCTGTTACTGCACGTGTTTCTTGACTTCCTACTTTTGCATTCCAGTCCCTTATAATGAAAAGGACATCCTTTTTGGGTGTTAGTTCTAGAAGGTCTTGTAGGTCTTCATAGAACCATTCAACTTTAGCTTCTTCAGCATTACTGAAGGGGCGAAGACTTGAATTACTGTGATATTGAATGGTTTGCCTTGAACAGAGTTCATTCTGTAGTTTTTGAGACTGCATCCAGTTACTGCATTTCGGACCCTTTTGTTGACTATGATGGATACTCCATTTCTTCTAAGGGATTCTTGCCCACAATAGTAGATATAATCGTCATCTGAGTTAAATTCACCCATTCCAGTCCATTTTAGTTCACTGTTTCCTAAAATGTCCATGTTCTCTCTTGCCATCTCCTGTTTGATCACCTCCAATTTGCCGTAATTTATGGACCTTACATTCCAGGTTCCTATGCAATATTGCTCTTTAGATCATCAGAGTTTACTTCCATCATCAGTCACATCCACAATTGAGTGTTGTTTTTGCTTTGCCTCCGTCTCTTCATTCTTTCTGGAGTTATTTATCCATTGATCTCCAGTTGTAAATTGGGCACCTACCAACCTGGGGAATTCATTTTCAGTGTCCTATCTTTTTGTGTTTTCATACTGTTCAAGGGGTTCTCAAGGCAAGAATATTGAAGTGGTTTGCCATTTCCTTTTCCAAGGAACCATGTTTTGTCTCTTCACTTCACGGCAAATAGAAGGGGAAACAATGGAAACAGTGACAGACTTTATTTTGGGGGGCTCCAAAATCACTGCAGATGGTGACTGCAGTCATGAAATTAAAAGACACTTATTCCTTGGAATAAAAATTTGATCAAACTACACAGCATATTAAAAAGCAGAGACAATACTTTACCAACAAATATCCATCTAGTCAAAGCTATGGTTTTTCCAGTAGTCACGTATGGATGTGAAAGTATAAAGAAAGCCGAGCACTAAAGAATTGATGCTTTTGAACTGTGGCATTGAAGAAGACTCTTTAGAGTCCCTGGAAATTAAACCAGTCAATCCTAAATGAGATCAGTCCTGAATATTCATTCGAAGCACTGATGCTGAAGCTGACACTCAATACTTTGGCCACCTGATGCAAAGAACTGACTCATTGCAAAAGACCCTGATCCTGGGAAAGATTGAAGGTGGGAGGAGAAGGGGACAACACAGGATGAGATGGTTGGATGGCATCACTGACTCAATGGACATGAGCTTGAGTAGGCTCCAGGAGTTGGTGATGGACAGGGAAGCCTAGCGTGTAGCAGTCCATGGGTTGCAAATTTGTTGGACATGACTGAGCAACTGAACTGAAGCATATACACTTTAAGAAATTTCATTTGAACTCATTAATAGAATTTTAATATGCTTTATTACTCTTTGAATCTCCAACAGAAATTATTAGTGGCATTTAAAAAGTTATAATGAATCAAGTTTCAAGCTATACTACTTAAAACTGAGAGAGAAACCTACAAAACCATTTATTTTGAGGCTGAAATACAACATTATTAGAATTCAACTGTAAAATAAAAGAATAATGACAATTACTGGGTACATATTCCACCAAACACATAATAGTTACTCAATAGCAAACAATAATGTATAAGATACAGACTATTGTGGCAGTGACTGCAAAAAGAAACACTGAGTAATACATTTAACACTTTAAATTATAAAATCAATGTAAAGTAAGTTAGATTTGAGATTTAAAACACACTCTAAGAAAATAAGATAACAGCTATTGGGACAAAAAAAATTGTTCCAGTTATTTAATAACAGAAAGGGAATATGTTGAGTCAAGACACACTCACAGTTGGTAGAATAGAAATTTGGGACAATTCTGAAGTTTAAAAATTCCAGATAAAAGAATTTCTAAAAATTCTTTTGAAAATCAGGAGAGATTTATCAAGAAAGTCAGGATTTATCAGGTCAAAACTTAAGAGAAGGGAAAACCCCAGCGAGGTAGGCCCAGCACTAAAAGCAGCTTTTGTTCTGATATTATCTGGAGAAACAACTTTATACTAAAGTACAGATTTGGTGGCTCAGGAGGTTGAGAGTCAAATATCAAAGCCCATGTCCACCCAAGGAGAGGATGCTGCCCACATTTAACTGGGAATTCAAAAGACTACATGCTAAAATGCAAGTGAACAAATGTAAGTTGTAAACAAAAATGAAACTTAAATAGTTCATAAAATCTCAAGTTTTGAAATTTCAGCTAGATCAGTATTGATGGTACTTGGTGAGAGCAAATGAAAATACTATCTGGAGGAAACTATCTTCCTTCTAGAATCCAAAATTCCATAAAATAAAATGTCAAATACAGTGACCAGTACAAAAGACCTGAGTTATTTAAACTGATGTAGGCTATAGAGTTACTTTGCTTACTAGGTTTTGAAAAAGAAAAATCAAGCTTGTCATAGCCACAGGAAAAAAATAAAATGGAAAGTTTGGAAAAGAAACAAAAAAGCCAAGTAAATCTGTATCAATTAGGAATGAAAATGCAAAGTCTAGTGGAAAGATGGGCACAATAAAGACAGAAATGGTAAAAACCTATTAGAAACAGAATATATTAGGAAGTGGCAAGAATACACAGAAGTACTGTACAAAAAAGATTTAAATGACCTGGATAACCACAATTGTGTGATCATTCACCTAGAGCCATACGTCCAGGAGTGTGAGGTTAAGTGGGCCACTGGAAGCCTTATTACCAACAAAACTAGTGGACATGATGGAATTCCATCTGAACTATTTCAAATCCTAAAAGATGATCCTGTTAAAGTGATGCACTCAGTATGCCAGCAAATTTGGAAAACCCAGAATACCCACAAACTAGAAAAGGTCAGTTTCATTCCAATCCCAAAGAAGGGCAATGCCAAAGAATGCTCAAACTATAGAACAACTGCACTCATTTCACATCTACGAGATAATGCTCAAAATCCTTCAAGCTAGGATTCAACAGTACATGAACCAAAAACTTCCAGATGTACAGGATCGGTTAGAAAAGGCAGAGGAACCAGGTCAAATTGCTAACATCCATTTGATCATAGAAAATGCAAGGGAAATTAAAAAAAAAAGAAAAGAAAACCATATACTTCTGCTTCATTAACTATGCTAAAGCCTTTGACTGTGTGAATCACAGTGAACTGAAAAATTCTTCAATAGATGGGAATACCAGATGATCCTACCTGCCTCCTGAGAAACTTGTATGCAGGTCAAGAAGCAACAGTTAGAAGTGGACATGGACCAATGGATTGGTTCGTAACTGTGAAAGGAGTACATCAAGGCTATATATTGTCACCGTGGTTATTTAACTTATATACAGAGTACATCATGTGAAATGTCAGGCTAGATGAAGCTCAAGCTGAAACCAAGACTGCCAGGAGAAATATCAATAACCTCAGATATGCAGATGAGACCACCCTAATGGCAGAAAGCAAAGAGGAACTAAAGAGCCTCTTGATGAACGTGAAAGAGGAGCGTGAAAAATCTTACTTAAAACTCCACATTCAAATGACGAGGATTATGGCATCCAGTTCCATCCCATGACTTCATAGCAAACAGACAGGGGGAAAAAATGGAAACAGTGACAGAATTTATTTTATTTGGCTCCAAAATCATTGTAGATAGTGACAGCAGTCACAAAATTAAAAGTTGCTTACTCCTTGAAAAACAAAGCTATGACAAAACTAGACTGTATTAAAAAGCAAAGACATTACTTTGCTACACAGCTTTATATAGTAAAAGTTATGGCTTTTCTAGTAATCATGTAACAGATGTGAGAACTGGACCAAAAAGAAGGCTGAGAACCAAAGAACTGATGCTTTCGAACTGTGGAGAAGTCTCTTGAGAGTCCCTTGGACAGCAAGGAGATTCATCCAGTCAATCCTAAAGGAAATCAACCCCGAATATTCACTGAAAGGACTGATGCTGAAGCTGAAGCTCCAATACTTTAGCCACTTGAAGCAAAGAGCTGACTCACTGGTAAAGACTCTGATGCTGGGAAAGACTGAGAGCAGGAGAAGGGGGCAACAGAGGATGAGAAGATGGCACCAGTGACTCAATGGAAATGAGTCTGAGCAAACTCCAGGAGATAGTAAAGGACACAGAAGCCTGGCATGCTGCAGTCCATGGGGTCTACATGACATGGCTTGGCAACTGAACAATAACAACAAATACTCTTCTCTATGCCTGACAACTCCCCTTGCTGTGAAGTGTGCTCTGTCTGAACGTAACATAGCTATTTCCATTTTGTTTTGATTAATGTTAACATGGTATATCCTTCCTCGACCATTTACTTTTAATCTACATACGTATTTAATAATTAAAGTGAGTTTCTTATCTATAACATGTACTTAGAGCATCATTTAAAGTGGCTATATATAGTTGGATTAATATTTATCCTGTTACTGAATTCTTCTTCTGTTCTCATTTTTGTATTCTATACTATTTCTGACCTCTGTAATTCTAATTGAGCATTTTTTATATAATTTCATTTTCTCTCCTTTCTTAGTATATCATTAATCCTTTATTAAAATCTTTTTAATTGTTGTCACAGTTTGCAATATAAAATTCTAACTCATCCAAGTTCACTTAAATTAACACTATAAAGCTTCACAGGTACAATTAAGTGCCATTTATAAGAAAGTAATTCTGATTTATCCCTTTTATGCTTTGTATCATTGCTGTCATTAGATTTACACATAAGCATTGGGCTTCCCTGGTGGCTCAGCGGTAAAGCGTCTGCCTCCAATGCGGGAGACCCGGGTTCGATCCCTGGGTTGGGAAGATCCCCTGGAGAAGGAAATGGCAATCCACTCCAGTATTCTTGCCTGGAGAATCCCATGGACGGAGAAGCCTAGTAGGTTACAGTCCACGGGGTCGCAAAGAGTCGGACACGACTGAGCGACTTCACCTTCACCTTCACCTTCATGATAAGTGAATACATATGCACATAAGTTCACATAATTAAATCAGTTTAGTTCACTTGCTCAGTCATGTCCAACTTTTTGCGACCTCATGGACTGCAGCACACCAGGCTTCCCTGTCCATCAACAACTCCCAGAGCTTCCTCAAACTCATGTCCCACCGAGTCAGTGATGCCATCCAACCATCTCATCCTCTGTCATCCCTTTCTCCTCCCACCTTCAATCTTCCCCAGCATCCGAGTCTTTTCCAGTGAGTCAGCTCTTCACATCAGGTGATCAAGTGTTGGAGCTTCAGCATCAGTCCTTCCAATGAATATTTAGGACTGATTTCCTTTAGGAGGGACTGGTTGGAACTCCTTGGTGTCCAAGGGATTCTCAAGAGTCTTCTCCAATACCAGTTTAAAAGCATCAATTCTTTGGGGCTCAGCTTTCTTTATATTCCAACTCTCACATCCATACATGACTACTGGAAAAACCATAGCTTTGACTAGATGGACTTTAGCTGGCAAAGTAACGTCATGCAGTCCATGGAATAGCAAAGAGTTGGACACGACTGAGTGACTGAACTGAATTGAACTGAGGACAGAGCCACAGTGGGTAATATTAGACAACATTTGTAGCTACTTAGATGCAAGGGGTGTGGCTAGCTGACAGCTCCAGCTGTTAGCTGTTCAGTGTTCACCCTTGCTTTCAACTTGAGGTCATATTATTCTCTGGGCCAGTTTTAGGCGATTACTGATTAAGGCAGTGTTACAAGGACCTGGCCATTACTGGTCATTATTAGACGTTCAGATAGAGACAGACTTTGCTTCAGAGCTCCTGGTTGGTTGGCAGAAACTTTGACTCTCCACTTCTTCCATTTTCCTTTAAAGTGTTTTCTGTGTGCATGCTAAGTCTCCTCAGTCATGTCCAACTCTTTGTGACGCTATGGAGTTTAGCCTGCCAGGCTCCTCTGTCCATGGGATTCTCCAGGCAAGAATACTGGAGTGGGTTGCCATGTACTTCTCCAGGGGATCTTCCCAACCCAGGGGTCAAACCCATGTCTCTTATGTCTCCTGCATTGGCAGGTGGGCTCTTTGAATACTAGTGCCATCTGGGAAGCCCTTAAAGAGTGTTACTTCCCATTAAAACTTTTGTACACTTAACTGCCATGGTACTTCCTTTCTGGAAAAACCTGTGACATCACAAACCGTGCTTGACTCCATAGACATGATAAGAAAATTTTTTTAATCCAGAAATTTCAGAATTATTTTTAAAAAGTAGCAAGTGAATGCTATATTAATACATAATTTAAGCTGTAAAACTGTGAGGGTTGCCTGAGTCACCAGAGAGCTCACTAGGAAATGAGAGAACTGAGCAGATGATTTACCTAATAGCATAATACCTGTGGAAAAGGCACAGGGACTAGAACTATGAAGTGCTCATAGAAGAGTGTGTGTGCTATGTCGCTTCAGTTGTGTATGACTCTTTGCAATGCTATGGACTGTAGCCTGCCAGTCTTCTCTTGGGATTCTCCAGGCAGGAATACTGGAGTGGGTTGCCATTTCCTTCTCCAGGGGATCTTCCCAACCCAGGGATCAAACCCACATCTCATATGTCTCCTGCACTGGCAGGCATTCTTTACCACTAAGGCCACCTGGGAAGCCCGTACTGTTCAGCAAATACTTTGTATATTGAGGTTAATAAAGGAAAATGAAGTGACTTAAACCTTAGATAGAAATTAGGAAAAAATTATAAGGGAGATACCTATAAATTATACCAGATGGTAACTCTCTTGGCATGATTTAACACCTCCTTGCAAATGTCAATTCTGTTGATCCCACATGTATACCTAAGAACTGTAATATACAATATGTTGACTTTCTCATAAGGGTTATAAGACAAATAGAAATATAAATGTAAGTAAAAATTCCTTTATTCTTAATATTATTCAATGAAGTGTCCATTTTTCTCTTATTGAAAAATGTTTTTCATAATCATATTTCCACCTCAGCAGTTCATATTCATATATCTTCATGTTATCCTGACCCTCTGGCACTAGTTAGAAAACAGCTGGCACTGTAACCACAGAACTTCTTTGGTTAAAATATACAATGTGGAATTTACCTTTTGCTCTGTGTATAAAGATACTGAGTCCACATTTCCAAGGACTGAAAGGAATATTCCTCTCTGAATTATATCATGGAAAGGCTAGAAATATATCTGGTACCCTGTAGGAGACGCAAGAGACGTGGGTTCAATCCTTGGATTGGCATGATCCCCTGGAGGAGATCATGGCAATCCACTCTTGTATTTTTACCTGAAAATTCTCATGGACAGAGGAGGCTGGCAGGCTATAGTCTATGAGGTCACAAAGAATCAGACACGACTAAGCAGCTGAGAACACACACTGATTTTATGACAAGAAAATTGGCTCAAGTTTATGTCCTTAATTTATTTTCACCCAGTTCATTTTCCATATTATAGGGACTTATACCACCATTTCTTAGGACAGGTTTTCTGGCATGATCATGGTTTTTGTTATGATTCTGAAACCACAGTCATTGCACACTTTCAGACAGCTGTCCTTTTGCTTCTTCTCTCCTTCACTTGAAGTAAGCTAAATTTGCTACAGGCCCCTTTCCTGATAAGCTCCCGACCTATTACTGTAATTTTTCTTTACATTATGCTCCAAAATTATTAATATTCCCTTCTAAATGATATGCTATGGCTCATTTGCTCTTACCTCTGATTATGTCACAGTTTGATAATTAATTTTAAAAATTTATAAACTTAAATGACTTTGTAAACCTTAAACTCTTTGGAAGTGTCTAAACAACTAATATAGCTGTATTATGAAACATGCAAATTTTACTTAGATTTATCATTAATAAAAGACAACTTCTTTATAGTGACTACTTTTATTTTATACTTTGTGACTTATCTTTATTATCTTTTTCTTTGCTCATATTCTTTTTACATTATTTTGTAGTTATGGACTTGCCATAGAGAATTTTACTCCATGTAATTTGGAAGGAATAATTTCAGTGAATTTTTCTTTATCATGTTTTTTTCCAGCTTATCATTTGTGTATTACTTTTATTAATTAGTGTCATTTTCTGTTCAGAAAATTTAAATTCTTAAGTGACCAAACCAGTGAGTATTTGGGGATTCAATTCTTTATACAATGCTAAAAAAATTCTTCCCAACTCTGGGATTATTGGGGTGGGAGGTGGGGGGGGTTAATGTTTGGGAGTTCAAATAAAAAATTTTAAAAAAATAAAAAAATAAAAAGATGAATCATTTTATTCTGACATTATTGCTTTTGTATTTTTACTTTTAAATATTTATTGCATTTAGAGATTATTTAGTTTGGGGTTGTAGTAAGGATTATGACATACTGGCATTTGCAGCAATGTGGATGGACCTAGAAAATATTATACTTAGAGAAGTAAGTCATACAGAGAAATACAAATACTATATGATATCACTTATATATGGGATCTAAAAACTAAAACAAATAAAGTATATGCAAAACAGAAACAAAACCACAGTTATCAGAGACAAATTTGTGGTTATCAGAGGGGAGAGGGAAGCGAGGAGAGACAAATTAGGGATATAGGATTAACAAACTATGATATATATAAAATAGATAAGCAATAAAGATATGCTATGTAGCACAGGGAATTATACCCATTACCTTTTAATAACCTATAATGAAGTATAATCTGCAAAAATACTCTGAATCACTAGTCTGTATATCTGAAACTAGCTTAATATTATAAATTAACTATACTTAAGTTTTTTGAAAAATTTTTAATTTTACAGGAAAAGAAAAATCCTTTATATTTTTATATATGGCAATTAAATTATTTCTACACTATTTGTTAATTATTATTCTACCAAGTTTCATGCAAAGATGGACACAATAAAAGACAGAAATGCTATGGACCTAAGAGCAGCAGAAGATATTAAGAAGAGGTGGCAAGAATACACAGAACTACACAGAAAAGATCTTCATAACCCAGATAATCATGATGGTGTGTGTGATCACTCACCTAGAACCAAACATTCTGGAATGCGAAGTCAAGTGAACCTTAGGAAGCATCACTATGAACAAAGCTAATGGAGGTGATGGAATTCCAGTTGAGCTATTTAAAATTCCCAAAACTGATGTTTTTAAATATGCCAGCAAATTTGGAAAACTCAGCAGTGGCCACAGGACTGGAAGAGGTCAGTTTCCATTCCAATCCCAAAGAAAGGCAATGCCAAAGGATGTTCAAACTACCACACAATCGCACTCATCTCACATGCTAGCAAAGTAATGCTCAAAATTCTCCAAACCAGGCTTCAACAGTACATGAACCATGAACTTCAAGGTGTTCAAGCTGGTTTTAGAAAAGGCAGAGGAACCAGAGATCAAATTGCAAACATATGCTAGTTTGTCAAAATAAGTAAAAGAGTTCTGGAAAAACATCTATTTTTGCTTTATTGGCTATACCAAATCCTTTGACTGAGTGGCTGACAATAAACTGTGGAAAATTCTTAGAGATGGGAATAACAGACTTACCAGCCTCTTGAGAAAACTGTATGCAGGTCAAGAAGCAACGGTTAGAAGTGTACATGGAACTACAGACTGGTTCCAAATTAGGAAAGGAGTATGTCAAGGCTATATATTATCACCCTGCTTATTTAACTTATGTGCAGAGTACACTATGGCAAAAGCTGGGCTGGAGGAAGCACAGATTCCTGGAATCTATGCTGGATTCCAGGAATCAAGACTGGAATCAAGATTAGAATCAAGATTTCCAGAAGAAATATCAATAACCTCAGACACAAAGATGACACCTCCCTTATGAGAGAAAGTGAAGGAGAACCAAAGAGCCTCTTAATGACAGTGAACGAGGAGAGTGAAAAACCCGGTTTAAAACTCAGCATTCAGAAAACTAAGATTATGGTGTCCATGCCCATCACTTCATGGCAAATAGATGGGGAAACATCTAACCCTACCCCTAAGCCCCAGGATTGCCTCAGGCCAAACAACTACCAGGGAGGGAGTGCAACTCCACCCATCAGCTGATAACAGTTTTACTGGACAAGGCCCTGCCCACCAGAGCAAGTCCTTCCCATCAAGAAGCTTACAGGAAACTTTTAGCCTCAGAACGTGGTCCACTGGAAAATGGAATGGAAAACCACTTCAGTATTCTTGCCTCGAGAACCCCATGAACAGTATGAAAAGGTAAAATGACAGGATACCAAAAGAGGAACTCCCCAGGTCATTAGGTGCCCAATATGCTACTAGAGATCAGTGGAGAAATAACTCCAGAAAGAATGAAGGGATGGAGCCAAAGCAAAAACAATACCCAATTGTGGAGGTGACTGGTGATAGAAGCATGCTCCGATGCTGTAAAGAGCAATATTGCATAGGAACCTGGAATGTCAGGTCCATGAATCAAGGCAAATTGGAAGTGATCAAACAAGAGATGGCAAGGGTGAACGTCAACATTCTAGGAATCACCGAACTAAAATGGACTGGACTGGGTGAATTTAACTCAGATGACCATTATATCTACTACTGCGGGCAGGAATCCCTCAGAAGAAATGGAGTAGCCATCATGGTCAACAAAAGAGTCTGAAATACAGTACTTGGATGCAATCTAAAAAATGACAGAATGATCTCTGTTCATCTCCAAGGCAAACCATTCAATATCACAGTTATCCAAGTCTATGCCCCAACCAGGAATGCTGAAGAAGCTGAAGTTGAACAGTTTTATGAAGA
>SJYX01000804.1:154751-175342 GCA_006410675.1 Oreotragus oreotragus
AGGATCTAACAGAAAACCTGTAATCACTTTTTATAATCCAGATGCCTATCAGAATTATATTGAAATTTTTTGAAAAATACAAATGCTCAGGTATTGCTTTTTTTCCTCTAGAGTTCCAGATATGTTTCTAATGAGCAGTCATGTTTAAAAACAACTGGACTATATAATAATTTTTCACTTTTATTTAGTTTCACTTTTTCTATTTCATATTTAGTGCTCCCATTTCATTTAGTTTATGTTCTAAAATTTCTCCATCTCATTTTTTTGATGTTCTTTTTTAAGTCTTTATCAAGTGTAGTAGAAGAACTTTCATATACATATATATATGTAAATATATATATTTTAGAAAACATGAATTTTTGCCTGATTAAAATATTATGACATTTTGATTCTACTTGTTTGACTTAGTATGACTAGAATGCTAGATTTCTAATTAAAAAATAGATATGCAACAAGCAACAAAGATTTACTGTATAGCATAGGGATCTATAGTCAATATTTTATAATCTTATGATGGAAAATAATTTCAGTAATAATATGTGTGTATTTGTGTAACTGAATCAGCTTGCTGTGCACCTGAAACATTGCAAGTCAACTATACTTCAATAAATCTATATATTTAAATAAATATTTCACTGAATAAAGAAAAAAAAGATAAAGTTAACCCCTATGTGTTAAGTCAGTAAGCTATAGCTTCACTTGTAAGTTATCATTTTTCCTTCTTTGGGTCCCAAAAGAAGGGTGAATTAAATTTAAACTGTCCTTAACTCCTGGTAGCCCTAGTATCTACTTTTAAGAGATTCCTCTGATAAATATCTCATATTTCTCTCTTACCCTAAAGGCCACTATTTTCCAAAACTCCAGCTCCTCTGATCAGACCCTTAGATGTCAGTCAGGCAACTGATGAAACTTGCTTTGAATCTGCCTACACCTTTCACTTATATATTATATCATCAGTCCCTACCCATTAATTTTCTCGTATTTCCCCCCATCTCCCTAAAAGTTCCAGATAGTAACTGCTTGATGGCAATTTTTAAGGTCTTAGAATTTGTTATAGTGCTAAGGGCATTCTAAGTATTCAAAAAATACCCATTTGAAATGAGCTGTTTTGCTGCCGGGGCCTGAAAATGAGTAATAGGCAATAAAAAAACAGTAATTCTTACAGAAGATGTAAGGAAGTTATTACAAAGCTTTTTTCTTAAGACTTAGATGAGTTAGTACAATATCCCAGAAGCTCATGATAACAAAGGTCAGTTCCTAGTGTAAGGAAAGTCTCTTCAGAAAACAATGAAATGCAAAAAATATCTATCCACAAGTTTTTTAAACAACCCACTTAATGAAATAAGGTGACCCATTTCATATTTTCTAAATCTGATATAAGATCAACCTTCTTAATACTTTTTAATATACTGTTAAACTAAACAAAGAAAAGGTCAAAAGTACTTTCAGCATTTTTTGGCTTATAATATTATAGAGTTGTGTCAATGTAGGTTCACTGATTTTAACAAATATACCACTGTGGTATGGGATGTGGATAATGGATACTGTACATATGTGGGGACAGGCAGTACATAGAGACTCTCCTTACTTTCTGCTAATTTTGCTAGGGACCTAAAAATGCTCTAAAGAGAATGTTTAACTAAAAAAAGAGGATTGTTAATGTGGAATATAACACAAAAAAGAGGTTCCTGAAAGCAATATTTATATGCTGCTGCTGCTAAATTGCTTCAGTCGTGTCTGACTCTGTGTGACCTCCTAGACGGCAGCCCACCAGGCTCCCCTGTCCCTGGGATTCTCCAGGCAAGAACACTGGAGTGGGTTGCCATTTCCTTCTCTAATGCATGAAAGTGAAAAGTGAAAGGGAAGTTGCTCAGTCGTGTCTGACTCTTAGCGACCCCATGGACTGCAGCCTACCAGGCTCCTCCACCCATGGGATTTTCCATGCAAGAGTACTGGAGTGGGGTGCAATTGCCTTCTCCAATATTTATACACTTATATTATAAAAAATGGGGATAAAATGTGTTTATCCACAATGCAAAACTTGTTTTTATTATATAAATAAAACATGATTTCAATTAGAAAAATGAATATACAAAATTGTCAGAAAGAAAGGAATAATAACATTCTGCCTCTTAAATAACCACAATTAACATATTGATGGTTAGGATTTTCATGTATTTTGAATGCATATGTGATATAATTAAAAAGTCAGTTTATATTTTTGAACCCTATTAAAAGTTACATTAAACAACCTCAGGGGTGTGTGTGTATGTGTGTATTGTATTTAACAGTGATCAATGGAAAGGGTTCACAGGAGGATTAAATTTGAATATAATTTGCTCTACTTTATTTTACAGAAATGGTATTCAACATGAAATGTAATAGTTTCATCTGTATTAGTTATGATAAAAATAAATTTTTGGAACCAAAGGAAAATCAATAAAAGTATCCTAGAATTCAAACAAATTAGCAGTTCTAAAGCAAATCTTACTTTAGTATAGATGATTCCTATATTATATTATATTTCCAGGAACTATATAATGCCATAAAGGAGAACAAGATGTGAACATTCACTGTGATAGAAGTAGTTCAAAGTAAGAAATTTGTTCCAGAGAAACTGATTGGATTGCCCTATTGATCTTTTTCCTCGTTTGCTGATAACTAGGGAGAACATATGCACCCTCTCCAGAAGCTGAGTCAAGATAAAGGGTGTGAAATTCCAATATCAGTGCCTCAAGGCAGGAGACTGTTGCTGAAGTCCTAAGAAAAAATTAGAATATAACTCTAGGAGTTGGGCTGCCAAAGAAGATAGAGATCCACAACACATAGAATGTTCTTCCTTTCCAGGAGATTTTAACAGTAAAGGTTCCAGGCTATCACGTTTTCTTACCTCTGAGGTGATTCCTTTCCTAGCAAACAACATATTACTAAACCAGCTCAAGGAAGATTCAGATGTGAGGTTATGAGGGCAACAGGAAAGGAGGCAACTAATTTGCTCGAAGGGCACAACAAAACTTTGTGAGAATCAAGACTCAAGGAAAGGAGCAATGGCCTCCACAAGAGACTAAGCCAGACCTGCTTTTGAGTATTTGAGTGCCTCTTGTAGAGGCACAGGTCAGCCGTGGCCTACCACAGAGGTTCTCAAGGTAGGAGCAGTCCTGGAAGGGGCAGAGTATGACATAAGTCCTCTTGGAGAATGTCGCCGTTAGCCCTACTATAGAGTCGCCATGCAGGTGACCCACAAACTGGAGAACAATTATATCAAAGAAAGTTCTCGCACTGCTATGAAAGTTGTAAGCCCACAACTGAAATTTCTGAACCGGGGGATCTGGTAAAGAGACTGAGAATGTCGGGGGAATTACACTTTGAAGGCAAATGAGATTTTGATTACAAAACTTCAAAGGACTGTGGAAACAGACTCTTGGAAGGCACAAACAGAACCTTGTGCACACCAGGACCTAGGAAAAAGGAGCAGTGACCCCACAAGAGACTGAGTAGGACTTGCCAGTATAAGTCCTTTTGAAGGAGGTCGCTCAAGCCAAACTACAGGGAGTGAACACAAACCCACCCATCAGCAAAAAATTAGATTAAAGATTTACTGAGCATGGCCTTGCCCACCAAAGTAAGACCCAGTTCTCCACACAGCCCATCTCTCCCATCAGGAAGCTTCCACAGGTCTTTTACCTTATCAATCAGAGAAGAGACAGAATGAAAACCACAATCACAGAAAACTAATCAAATTGATTACATGGATCACAATCTTTTCTAACTCAGTGAAACAAAGAGCCATGCCATGTAGGGCCACCCAAGATGGATGGGTCATGGTGGAAAGTTCTGAAAAAATGTGGTCCACTGGAGAAGGGAATGGCAAACCACTTCAGTATTCTTGACTTGGGAAAGCCATGAACAGTATGAAAAGGCAAAAATATATGACCCTGAAAGATGAACTCCCCAGGTCAGTAGGTGCCCAAGATGTTACTGGAAAAGAGTGGAGACATAGCTCCAGAAAGAATGAAGAGATGGCACCAAAGAAAACACAACACCCAGTTGTGAATGTGACAGGTGACGGAAGTAAAGCCTAATGCTGTAAAGAACAATACTGCATAGGAACCTATGAATCAAGGTAAATTAGAAGTGGTCAGATAGGAGATAGCAAGAATGAACATTGACATTTTAAGAATCAATGAACTAAAATGGACTGGAATGGGTGAATTTAATTCAGATGACCATTATATCTCCTACTGTGGGCAAGAATCTCTTAGAAGAAATGGACTAGTCCTCATAAGTCAACAAAAGAGTCCAAAATGCAGTACTTGAGTGCAATCTCAAAAACGACAGAATGATTTTGGTTCATTTCCAAGGCAAACCATTCAGCATCATAGTAAACCAAGTACATGCCCCAACCACTAATGCCAAAGAACCTGAAGCTGAATGGTTCTATGATGACCTACGAGAACTTAGAAGTAACACCCAAAAAAAAGATATCCTTTTCATCATAGGAGACTGGGATAAAAAAGTAGAAAGTCAAGAGATACCTGTAGTAATAGGCCTTAAGCTTGGCCTTTGAGTACAAGATGAAGCAAGGCAAAGGCTAACAGAGTTTTGCCAAGAGAATGCACCAGTCAAAGCAAACACACTTTTCCAACAACACAAGAGAAGAATCTACACATGAACACCAGATGGTCAATAGTGAAATCAGACTGATCATATTCTTTGCAATCAAAGATGGAGAAGCTCTATACACTCAGCAAAAACAAGAGCGAGAGTTGACTGTGGCTCAGATCATGAACTCCTTATCACGAAATTCAGACTTATATTAAAGAAAGCAGGGAAAACCACTAGGTCATTCTGGCATGGCCTAATCAAATCCCTTACAATAATACAGTGGAAGTGACAAATAGATTCAAGAGATTAGAGCTGATAGATGGAGTCCCTGAAGAACTATGGATCGAATAGCTCATAACACTGAACAGGAGGTGGTGATTAAAACCATCTCCAAGAAGAAGAAATTCAACAAAGCAAAATGGTTGTCTGAGTGGGCTTTAAAAATAGCTGAAAAAAGAAGAGATGTAAAAGGCAAAGGAGAAAAGGAAATATATACCATCTGAACGCAGAGTTCAAAAGAATAGCAAGGACAGATGAGAAAATCTTCTTAAATGAACAATGCAAAGAAATAGAGAAAACAATAGAAAGGGAAAGACTAGAGATCTCTTTAAGAAAATTAACGATACCAAGGGAACATTTCATGCAAAGATGGGCACAATAAAGGACAGAAACAGGAAGGACCTAACAGAAACAAAAGACGTTTAGAAGAGTTGGAAAGAATACACAGAAGAACTATACAAAAAAGATCTTCATTACCCAGATAACCACAATGGTGTGACCACCCATCCAGAGCCAAGCATTCTAGAGTGTCAAGTCAAATGGGCCTTAGAAGCATCACTATGAACAAAGCTAGTGAAGGGGATGGAATTCCAGCTGTACTATTTCAAATTGTAAAGATGATCCTGTTAAAGTGCTGCAGTCAACAGGCCAAAAAATTTGGAAAACTCAGCCACAAGACCAGAAAAGGTCAGCTTTCACTCCAATCTTAAAGAACGGCAATGCTAAAGAATGTTCAAACTACCAAACGATTACACTCATTTCACATGCTATAAGGTAATGCTCAAAATCTTTCAAACTAGGATCTAACAGTATGTGTATTGAGAACTTCCCAATGTACAAGCTGAATTTAAAAAAGGCAGAGGAACCAAAGATAAAATTGCCAACATCTGTTGGATCATAGAAAAAGCAAGAGAATTCCAGAAAATAATCTACTTCTGCTCATTGACTATGATAAAGCCTTTGACTGTGGATATCACAACAAACTGTGGAAATTTCTTCAAGAGATGGGAATACCAGACTACCTTACTCATCTCCTGAGAAAAAAACTGTATGCAGGTCAAGAAGCAACAGTTAGACTTGACATAGAAAAACAGATTGGTTCCAAATTCGGAAAGGAGTACATCAAGGCTATATATTGTCACCATGCTTATTTAACTTATATGCAGAGTATATCATGCAAAATGCCGGGCTGAATGAAGCACAAGCTGGAATCAAGACTGCCAGGAGAAATATCAATAATCTCAGATATGTAGGTGACACCATCTTATGGCACAATATAAAAAAGAACTAAGGAGCCTCTTGATAAAGGTGAAAGAGGAGAGTGAAAAAGCTGACTTAAAACTCAACATTTAAAAAACTAAGAAAAGTCATCTGGTCCCATCTTCTCATCCCATCTGCTCCCATCCCACTTCATAGCAAATAGATGGGGAAACAATGGATATTGTGACTTTATTTTCTTGGGCTCAAAAATCACTCTGGATGGGGACTGTAGCCATAAAATTAAAAGATGCTTGCTCCTTGGAAGAAAAGCTATGAAAACCTAGACCACTTATTAAAAAGCAGTGACGTTACTTTGCTGACAAAGGTCTGAATAGTCAAAGCTATGGCTTTCCAGTAGTCACGTACGGATGTGAGAAATGGATCATAAAGAAGGCTGAGCCCTGAAGAATGGATGCTTTCAAATGTTGTATTACAGAAGACTCCTGAGATTCCTTTGGACTGCAAGGAGCTCAAACCAGTCGATTCTAAAGAAAATCAACCCTGAATATTCATTGGAAGGACTGATGCTGAAGCTAAAGCTCCAATACTTTGGCCACCTGATGGGGAGAGCTGACTCACTGGAAAAACCCTGATGCTGGGAAAGACTGAAGGCAGGAGAGGAAGGGGATGACAGAGGATGTGACAGTTGGATGGCATCACCAACTCAATAAACATGAGTTTGAGCAAACTCCAGGAGATGGTGAAGGACCAGGAAGCCTGTTGTGCTGCAGTCCATCCAGTCACAAAGTCACTACTGTGAAAGAGTAGTCTTTCAGTCACAAACAAAGCTTCTCTGAAAAAAATACATAACAAATTCCTTTTCCTGACTCCAAATCTTTATCCTTTAGTTTAGAATGAGTATGACTTTCTCTTATACTATATATATCCCTTCTAAAATTCATGTTTGCAATAAAGAAAATAACTATTCAAGATAAAAAAAACATAGGTGACAAAAAATATCTCATAGTGTAGCCCAGGTTACTAAAATATTGCAATTGAATTTTAGACCAAAGCCTCAGTTAGGAACTGCTTTGTTAGTTATTACTTTCTAAACATATATTCTCCTTGGTAACTTTTGAGTAACCTTTTGAGTAAAAAGATTGACTGTGCCAAAGCAGATTTCAAATATTTTTGGGTGCCCCAGCAAAATTCATCATAATAATATCTAGATTTTCCAAAAAATCCTCCATAATGATATATAAATGTCCCTATAGCTTGATCTAATTACCACCAAATTCTATATTTATGTTAATCTATTCAGTAACAGAAGAAAAACCACCCTCTGATGAAAATCTGTAAGCCAGGGACAAATAATGTCCATAGCAACTGTTTTAGATTCTCAATTTCTTCTATGTCAATACATTTTTTTTTTCAGATTCTTTCATCATGGCTTCTGATTTTTGGTTCTACATCTTATTTACAATTTATTCTTGCACCATGAACTCTGGATGTTTATAGGGACTTTTGGCTTTAAAACACAACATTTCCTAAATGAATGTGTCTTGAACTCACTCCTCTGGCTCTTTCATCTCAAAACAGGAGCAGATTCAGACAATGATTACTTTATCTAATTACTGAAACCTGAATTCCATTCTTGTTTAACCTTTTCCATTATTTTACTCGCAGTATATTTTTCTAATGAGCTTCCATTATTAAATGCTGATATTTTCTCAAGCCTTCCCCTTATCTCCTCCCTAACTTCTTTAGTGTTTTCTGGATCCTAGGTTCTCTTAGGCATCTAGGGTATTAATTATTCTCACTATAGTTTCCAACAAACCAAGTCAATAAAGACTAGACAAGTGAGTAGTAAAAATAATAAAAAATAATAATATATCAACAGAGTGAGCTGAAGAAAAGACTAAAAATGAAACTAACATAAGATGGAATGGCAATTTTATATAAAAGGCATAGATTCAAAGATGAATCTTACCAAGAAAAATTACTTCAGTTACTTTAAGAAAGTGAGCTTTGGGCTTCCGTGGTGGCTCCGTGGTAAAGAATCTGCCTGCCAATGCAGGAGACACAGGTTTGATTCCTGATCCAGGAAGATTCCACATGACACAGCTACAGAAGCCCACACACTCCGGAGCCCCTGCTCTCCAACAAGAGACGCTTTCGCAAGGAGAAGCCCACACACTGTGAGCAAGAGTAGCCTGGTTTACCGCAGTTAGAGAAAAGCCTACACGGCAATGAAGAACCAGCACAGTAAAAAATAAATTCAAAAAAGAAAGTGAGCTTTGGAGACAACTTCAATAATGTTCTATGAATAATGCTCCATGAATGGTAGCTATAAGCAGTGAAAAAACATAAGACTAGAAAAGAATAGCTTTTAATAAATGACATTAGTAGTGATGTATTTAATAGTATCACTAACATCAAGGAGCTTTAGAAAACTCCTTATAATTAATATATTTTAGCAAAACATTTGTAATATTCAAAATACTTCCAAAGATCCAAAATTGTATATTTTATATATCTTCATAGGTATTAAATAACCTTTATAATATATCCTATTCCTATTTATGTATCTGTAATAGTTGCTTGCTATAACACAACATATTATATATGAATGTATGTATATCAGTTCAGTCAGTTCAGTCACTCAGTCATGTCCGACTCTTTGCGACCCCATGAATTGCAGCACGCCAGGCCTCCCTGTCCATCACCATCTCCCGGAGTTCACTCAGACTCACGTCCATCAAGTCCATGATGCCATCTAGCCATTTCATCCTCGGTCGTCCCCTTCTCCTCCTGCCCCCAATCCCTCCCAGCATCAGTCTTTTCCAATGAGTCAACTCTTCGCATGAGGTGGCCAAATTACTGGAGTTTCAGCTTTAGCATCATTCCTTCCAAAGAAATCCCAGGGTTGCTCTCCTTCAGAATGGACTGGTTGGATCTCCTTGCAGTCCAAGGGACTCTCAAGAGTCTTCTCCAACACCACAGTTTAAAAGCATCAGTTCTTCGGCACTCAGCTGTCTTCAGAGTCCAACTTTCACATCCATACATGACCATAGGAAAAACCATAGCCTTGACTAGGAGGACCTTAGTCAGCAAAATAATGTCTCTGCTTTTGAATATACTATCTAGGTTGGTCATAACTTTTCTTCCAAGGAATAAGCGTCTTCTAATTTCATGGCTGCAGTCACCATATGTATATATGGATCTGTATTTACATATGGTATTAGATATTGGCATACTTAAATTGATTATCAGTATACAACACGTCCATATCCAACTTGGATATCACTATACAACATCAGTGAAAGTCTTCTCTATATAAAGCATATTAAAAAGCATGGGACATGCTGAAATTACTAAGTTTATATTCTACAAAGAGAGCCAAAACATGTTTCACATAATCTTTACAGTGCATATTATCATTTGGAGTAAATTAATACAGTTGGCACTGAGTGCTAGTGAGGAAAATGTTTTTAATAGGATAATCTGCTTTTTAAAACCTATCCTTTTATTCAATGGAAAAACTTTGGTGGGATTTAAGGGATTGAGGACATTACTATATCTACTGTGTCTAGAACACATGTCTTTAATTACACTGAAATCAGACTAATTGCACTCTGGACATTTTGCATTTACTTCTAATTATGTTAATGTAATAGAAACATTTATAGCTCAGGCTACTCAGGTACAATTGCAAATACGAAGGAGTTCACATACAAAAACAGTGCTTTACAATTCACAAAAAGTTCATTTCAGTTAATTATACTATAATGCCAAGTTTTCATTTTTACAATTACCTAGTGTTCAAAGCAAAACTCTAAAAAATAAAAAAGGCACAAATTTTGAGGTCAGAAGATCTCTGAGTTAAGTCCCAGCAATGTCACTTAACTGTCTGGCTTTTAGCAAGTTAATTGACCCCTCTGAGCTTTAGTTTCCCTATTCATAAAAAAAGAGGTAAAAGTACCTATATTACAGTATTGTGAAGAATAAACTACCTACCATATGCAAAATACCTAGCACAGTGCCTGGTACATAGTAGGCACTCAATAAATACAAATTTCTTTCTATTTTTATTGTGTCCTTAAAGCAATACATAATTTAGCACAAATCACTCAGTGAATATTTTGCTATATGTACAATTATCAGTCTTTAATAAACTAAATATTTCTTTATGTTTCCAGCTACTGAGAAGAGATTTTGTATCACTGTTAATAATTACTCACAATAATTAATAAGAGAAAACATATATATAAAGCACAAATTAGTTTTTGAGTGATTAATATACCAGAAAAATTATATTCATACTATATGACTTTTATCATATCACAAAAATATCAAGAAGAATATTAACAAGATAACAGAAGATATTAAAAGAAATTAAGGAAATTATTAATATAATATGAACGATAACTATAGTATCTTAACAGTATTTCAAAGAAACATTATAAAAAATAAAGAAATAAAAATAGCAATAAAAAAGAAACATAATAAAATAATTGTACTTACATGTTTCCAGCGTGCAAACTTTTCTGTTCTATTAGTTCCAGGCTGAAAAAAGAGTTCTTTAAAGAGTTTATCATCAAATCCTTTGTGCTTGTAAATCCATCTTTTTTCACATTCACTAATAGATTTTTCATGTTTTTTATACAAGAACAAGTGGCTGAATATAAGGAAGACGGAATTGCCATTTAGTCTTTTTACCAAAAAAAGTGGGAGAAAACTACTTATGAGTTCACTTACATTTTAGAAAACATAGTGGTAAATTTAATATACTTGTTTTCATATTATTACTATGTAAAACTATTTAGGCACTCTAGGACTTTCTCATCAACATTCATCAAGGGATGAATGAGTGCTAAGAAATCTCTGGTGATATGAATGGCCAAACAATTATCAAACTACACCTGGCTATGCATTTTATAATAAAATGTTAGAACATGACTAAATTATCTGTAGGGATATAAGATAACCAATGTGAGCTCTTCTTACTTTCCTTCTCCATTTATGAAATAACTTATTTCCACCTCAGAGTACTACTCTACAGTGACACTATCCAAGAGAATGTAACATATGCCATAAAATAACTTAAAAGTTTATATTAGCTACACTAAAAAACAGTGAAGATAAATAGATGAGATTAATTTTAATACAGTTGACACATAAATACCAGAAGTATGAACTACATGAGTCAATTACACTTGAATTTTTTTTCAATAAAAAAAAGTACTATACTATCTGTGGTTGGTTGAATCTATCACACTGAGAAAACCACAGGTATACAGGACCAAGGGTAAATAACTAGAGCATCTGCAAATTCTGGTACTTGCAGCAGGTCCTGAAACCAACCTCTTGCAGATAAAAAGATGACTATATTATGTTTTATTTAACTTAATGTATTCAAAATATTACTAGATATATGACATCAACAACTTAACACTGTAATAATAAAATACTAACCATTAGCTCTGTAAGATCAAAAACAAGGGATAACATCTCTCACCCAACCTATTCAACACATTCAAAACTGTACTCAAAGCCCTGTTCAGTCCAATGAGGCAATAAGAAGAAAATCATACCCAATCTAATCTTTGAGAACAGATGCAAAAATTCTAAACATGAGTAAAAAGAATTCAGCAATGTAAGCAAATAATAAGAGCACTATGATTAACTATTACGAAGCTCATTACATAAATAACAGAGAAAATGTAAAAATATATAAATGGATGCAGAAAGGCACAAGATAAAATTCAGTAACCAATCATTATTCAAAAATTTTTAAGAGAGGATATAAAAGTAAGCTACTTCAATATCATATAGACAATCACCAAAAACCGGTGATTTCATCACATATAATATTCATTATAATTCATTATATTCATTATATGTGATGAAAGAGCAAAACCATTTGAACTAAAATAATGAAACAGGTAGGAAGCTTACTGCTACCATTATTATTAAACAGCAAAAGAAAACATTAACCAAGGAAATCAATTTTTCCATTTCTGAAATTTTTTAAGTGGGCTCTATCAATTTATTCCTTCACTTAAATATTTTCACTGATAATCTAAAAATTAGGATGAAATACATTAAAAGAATAAAACTTCAGTTCAGTTCAGTTCATTTAGGTTCAGTCACTCAGTCGTGTCCAACTCTTTGCAAACCCATGAATTGCAGTACGCCAGGCCTCCCTGTCCATCACCAACTCCCAGAGTTCACTGAAACTCATGTCCATCGAGTCGGTGATGCCATCCAGCCATCTTATCCTCTGTCGTCCTCTTCTCCTCCTGCCCCCAATCCCTCCCAGCATCAGGGTCTTTTTAATGAGTCAACTCTTCGCATGAGGGGGCCAAAATATTGGCGTTTCAGCCTCAGCATCGGTCATTCCAATGAACACCCAGGACTGGTCTCCTTTAGGAGGGACTGGTTGGATCTTCTTGCTGTCCAAGTGGCTCACAACAGTCTTCTTGAGCACCACAGTTAGGGTGAAATACATTAAAAGAATAACATTTACAATGATTCAACTAAGACAGAAGTCTACTTTGCTTGCATGCAGTCTACACTGGTTGAGCAGTGCTGCTCCATAAAATAATTCTGTCTTTCCTCACCATGTTAAGTGTTAGTCGCTCAGTCATGTCCAACTCTTTGTGATCCCATGGACTCTAGTCCACCAGGCTCCTCTGTCCATGGTATTCTCCAGGCAAGAATGCTAGAGTGGGTAGACAATTCCCTTCTCCAGGGGATCTTCCCAACCCAGGGATGAAACCCAGATCTCCTGCATTGCAGGCAGATTCTCCATCACTGAACCACCAGGGAAGCCATGTGCAAAGACACTGTAATTGACTCACATGACTAATGCATTTCAGTCCATGGGAAGTGAGAGGCATGAAAACAAAGGGGATCCAATTACCATTTAAGTATTTGAAGCAACAACTGCAGCCATTAACTCCGCTCACTTACAAATCTAACAAAAATATAGTCAGATGAACACACTTAGCTGTAAGTAAAATTGGTTAATAAAGATCTAGTAGCTATTTAACTACTAAAAGAAAAAGAAAACAATGGATTTTTTTAAGAAAAAATTAGTATCTCGAAAATGACCAGTAATTGCTCTCTAAACAGAAGTCTGTAATACCAAGAAGCTGACATTCTCTGATAAATAAAATTAGATAATAGAGAAATAGAAGACTAAACATATAACAAGTGAATTGCTTTTCATATAGGCTGAACTTAGATAGTATCACCAAGAGGACATAAGATACAGCAAGAATATTAGAAAAACATTCGAGTAAAGCAAACAAGAAAATACAAAAGGCAAAAGTATGCTTAAGGAGGCCAGAACACATTTGACATGTTTGAGGTATGTGAAGAAGGTCACTGAAATGGATAGTCACTGCAGAGTTTTGAGCAGAAGCGTGGCTTTAAGTTCAGAGAAGATCAAGATGGTGGAATAGGAGGACATGGAACTCACCTCCCCCCATGAAAATACATCAAAAATACATCTACATGTGGAACAATCCAGAAAAGTAATCAGAGACTTGAAATACTCCTGCATGACCAAATCTATGAGAAAATTCACACAGAATCAGGTAGGAAGGGAAGAGATGGGATCAGGTCAGGACCTGTGCCCCTGGGAGGGAGACTCAGAAGAAAAAAGATATTACACAGGTGGAACCCTCCTTGGGGAATGAGCTGTTCAAATCACACACTGAGCACCCAGCCTTGGAGTCTGACACTGAGAAGATGAGCCCACTTCACTGGTTCCAGGGCTAGTGGGACTAACAGCAAGAATGGGGAAGCCTGCTTGTAAGAAGCATGCACAAACTCACTTGATCCCAACACAGGGCAGAAAGGGAGAAGGAAGATTGCAGGGTGGTTGGCTGGTTTCCCACAACCACACTGGCCTGCCTATAAACCGAAGAAGAGTAGTCACTTATGATGCACCTCCACACTGGGGTAAGGGACGTGATATACCTCCACACTGGCTGAGCAACAAAGGACAAAGGCTCAGACCCAAAGCAGCAACTGAGCAGCGCAGGGGCAACCACTCCTGGTGCTCATACAAACAGTGCCTTGAAGTCATCCATGTCCCTGCCCAGGCCAGACCTCCATAGCCAGGGTCCTGGCCCACACCAAGCACATAAGAACAGCATTGGGTCAAACAAGTAGACATTTTGGATGAAATGGAGAAATTCCCCCAAAGATACAAATTTCCAAAACTAACTTAATAAGAAGCAGGAAACCTAAACAGACTTTTAACAAGCAAAAAAAAAAAAAAANTGGGACATGCTGAAATTACTAAGTTTATATTCTACAAAGAGAGCCAAAACATGTTTCACATAATCTTTACAGTGCATATTATCATTTGGAGTAAATTAATACAGTTGGCACTGAGTGCTAGTGAGGAAAATGTTTTTAATAGGATAATCTGCTTTTTAAAACCTATCCTTTTATTCAATGGAAAAACTTTGGTGGGATTTAAGGGATTGAGGACATTACTATATCTACTGTGTCTAGAACACATGTCTTTAATTACACTGAAATCAGACTAATTGCACTCTGGACATTTTGCATTTACTTCTAATTATGTTAATGTAATAGAAACATTTATAGCTCAGGCTACTCAGGTACAATTGCAAATACGAAGGAGTTCACATACAAAAACAGTGCTTTACAATTCACAAAAAGTTCATTTCAGTTAATTATACTATAATGCCAAGTTTTCATTTTTACAATTACCTAGTGTTCAAAGCAAAACTCTAAAAAATAAAAAAGGCACAAATTTTGAGGTCAGAAGATCTCTGAGTTAAGTCCCAGCAATGTCACTTAACTGTCTGGCTTTTAGCAAGTTAATTGACCCCTCTGAGCTTTAGTTTCCCTATTCATAAAAAAAGAGGTAAAAGTACCTATATTACAGTATTGTGAAGAATAAACTACCTACCATATGCAAAATACCTAGCACAGTGCCTGGTACATAGTAGGCACTCAATAAATACAAATTTCTTTCTATTTTTATTGTGTCCTTAAAGCAATACATAATTTAGCACAAATCACTCAGTGAATATTTTGCTATATGTACAATTATCAGTCTTTAATAAACTAAATATTTCTTTATGTTTCCAGCTACTGAGAAGAGATTTTGTATCACTGTTAATAATTACTCACAATAATTAATAAGAGAAAACATATATATAAAGCACAAATTAGTTTTTGAGTGATTAATATACCAGAAAAATTATATTCATACTATATGACTTTTATCATATCACAAAAATATCAAGAAGAATATTAACAAGATAACAGAAGATATTAAAAGAAATTAAGGAAATTATTAATATAATATGAACGATAACTATAGTATCTTAACAGTATTTCAAAGAAACATTATAAAAAATAAAGAAATAAAAATAGCAATAAAAAAGAAACATAATAAAATAATTGTACTTACATGTTTCCAGCGTGCAAACTTTTCTGTTCTATTAGTTCCAGGCTGAAAAAAGAGTTCTTTAAAGAGTTTATCATCAAATCCTTTGTGCTTGTAAATCCATCTTTTTTCACATTCACTAATAGATTTTTCATGTTTTTTATACAAGAACAAGTGGCTGAATATAAGGAAGACGGAATTGCCATTTAGTCTTTTTACCAAAAAAAGTGGGAGAAAACTACTTATGAGTTCACTTACATTTTAGAAAACATAGTGGTAAATTTAATATACTTGTTTTCATATTATTACTATGTAAAACTATTTAGGCACTCTAGGACTTTCTCATCAACATTCATCAAGGGATGAATGAGTGCTAAGAAATCTCTGGTGATATGAATGGCCAAACAATTATCAAACTACACCTGGCTATGCATTTTATAATAAAATGTTAGAACATGACTAAATTATCTGTAGGGATATAAGATAACCAATGTGAGCTCTTCTTACTTTCCTTCTCCATTTATGAAATAACTTATTTCCACCTCAGAGTACTACTCTACAGTGACACTATCCAAGAGAATGTAACATATGCCATAAAATAACTTAAAAGTTTATATTAGCTACACTAAAAAACAGTGAAGATAAATAGATGAGATTAATTTTAATACAGTTGACACATAAATACCAGAAGTATGAACTACATGAGTCAATTACACTTGAATTTTTTTTCAATAAAAAAAAGTACTATACTATCTGTGGTTGGTTGAATCTATCACACTGAGAAAACCACAGGTATACAGGACCAAGGGTAAATAACTAGAGCATCTGCAAATTCTGGTACTTGCAGCAGGTCCTGAAACCAACCTCTTGCAGATAAAAAGATGACTATATTATGTTTTATTTAACTTAATGTATTCAAAATATTACTAGATATATGACATCAACAACTTAACACTGTAATAATAAAATACTAACCATTAGCTCTGTAAGATCAAAAACAAGGGATAACATCTCTCACCCAACCTATTCAACACATTCAAAACTGTACTCAAAGCCCTGTTCAGTCCAATGAGGCAATAAGAAGAAAATCATACCCAATCTAATCTTTGAGAACAGATGCAAAAATTCTAAACATGAGTAAAAAGAATTCAGCAATGTAAGCAAATAATAAGAGCACTATGATTAACTATTACGAAGCTCATTACATAAATAACAGAGAAAATGTAAAAATATATAAATGGATGCAGAAAGGCACAAGATAAAATTCAGTAACCAATCATTATTCAAAAATTTTTAAGAGAGGATATAAAAGTAAGCTACTTCAATATCATATAGACAATCACCAAAAACCGGTGATTTCATCACATATAATATTCATTATAATTCATTATATTCATTATATGTGATGAAAGAGCAAAACCATTTGAACTAAAATAATGAAACAGGTAGAAAGCTTACTGCTACCATTATTATTAAACAGCAAAAGAAAACATTAACCAAGGAAATCAATTTTTCCATTTCTGAAATTTTTTAAGTGGGCTCTATCAATTTATTCCTTCACTTAAATATTTTCACTGATAATCTAAAAATTAGGATGAAATACATTAAAAGAATAAAACTTCAGTTCAGTTCAGTTCATTTAGGTTCAGTCACTCAGTCGTGTCCAACTCTTTGCAAACCCATGAATTGCAGTACGCCAGGCCTCCCTGTCCATCACCAACTCCCAGAGTTCACTGAAACTCATGTCCATCGAGTCGGTGATGCCATCCAGCCATCTTATCCTCTGTCGTCCTCTTCTCCTCCTGCCCCCAATCCCTCCCAGCATCAGGGTCTTTTTAATGAGTCAACTCTTCGCATGAGGGGGCCAAAATATTGGCGTTTCAGCCTCAGCATCGGTCATTCCAATGAACACCCAGGACTGGTCTCCTTTAGGAGGGACTGGTTGGATCTTCTTGCTGTCCAAGTGGCTCACAACAGTCTTCTTGAGCACCACAGTTAGGGTGAAATACATTAAAAGAATAACATTTACAATGATTCAACTAAGACAGAAGTCTACTTTGCTTGCATGCAGTCTACACTGGTTGAGCAGTGCTGCTCCATAAAATAATTCTGTCTTTCCTCACCATGTTAAGTGTTAGTCGCTCAGTCATGTCCAACTCTTTGTGATCCCATGGACTCTAGTCCACCAGGCTCCTCTGTCCATGGTATTCTCCAGGCAAGAATGCTAGAGTGGGTAGACAATTCCCTTCTCCAGGGGATCTTCCCAACCCAGGGATGAAACCCAGATCTCCTGCATTGCAGGCAGATTCTCCATCACTGAACCACCAGGGAAGCCATGTGCAAAGACACTGTAATTGACTCACATGACTAATGCATTTCAGTCCATGGGAAGTGAGAGGCATGAAAACAAAGGGGATCCAATTACCATTTAAGTATTTGAAGCAACAACTGCAGCCATTAACTCCGCTCACTTACAAATCTAACAAAAATATAGTCAGATGAACACACTTAGCTGTAAGTAAAATTGGTTAATAAAGATCTAGTAGCTATTTAACTACTAAAAGAAAAAGAAAACAATGGATTTTTTTAAGAAAAAATTAGTATCTCGAAAATGACCAGTAATTGCTCTCTAAACAGAAGTCTGTAATACCAAGAAGCTGACATTCTCTGATAAATAAAATTAGATAATAGAGAAATAGAAGACTAAACATATAACAAGTGAATTGCTTTTCATATAGGCTGAACTTAGATAGTATCACCAAGAGGACATAAGATACAGCAAGAATATTAGAAAAACATTCGAGTAAAGCAAACAAGAAAATACAAAAGGCAAAAGTATGCTTAAAGAGGCCAGAACACATTTGACATGTTTGAGGTATGTGAAGAAGGTCACTGAAATGGATAGTCACTGCAGAGTTTTGAGCAGAAGCGTGGCTTTAAGTTCAGAGAAGATCAAGATGGTGGAATAGGAGGACATGGAACTCACCTCCCCCCATGAAAATACATCAAAAATACATCTACATGTGGAACAATCCAGAAAAGTAATCAGAGACTTGAAATACTCCTGCATGACCAAATCTATGAGAAAATTCACACAGAATCAGGCAGGAAGGGAAGAGATGGGATCAGGTCAGGACCTGTGCCCCTGGGAGGGAGACTCAGAAGAAAAAAGATATTACACAGGTGGAACCCTCCTTGGGGAATGAGCTGTTCAAATCACACACTGAGCACCCAGCCTTGGAGTCTGACACTGAGAAGATGAGCCCACTTCACTGGTTCCAGGGCTAGTGGGACTAACAGCAAGAATGGGGAAGCCTGCTTGTAAGAAGCATGCACAAACTCACTTGATCCCAACACAGGGCAGAAAGGGAGAAGGAAGATTGCAGGGTGGTTGGCTGGTTTCCCACAACCACACTGGCCTGCCTATAAACCGAAGAAGAGTAGTCACTTATGATGCACCTCCACACTGGGGTAAGGGACGTGATATACCTCCACACTGGCTGAGCAACAAAGGACAAAGGCTCAGACCCAAAGCAGCAACTGAGCAGCGCAGGGGCAACCACTCCTGGTGCTCATACAAACAGTGCCTTGAAGTCATCCATGTCCCTGCCCAGGCCAGACCTCCATAGCCAGGGTCCTGGCCCACACCAAGCACATAAGAACAGCATTGGGTCAAACAAGTAGACATTTTGGATGAAATGGAGAAATTCCCCCAAAGATACAAATTTCCAAAACTAACTTAATAAGAAGCAGGAAACCTAAACAGACTTTTAACAAGCAAAAAAAAAAAAAAAGAAAAAAAAAAACACCTCATTGAATTAATAATTTAAAATATTCTTATAAAGGAAAGCCCAGGCCAAGATGACTTCATTGGTGAGTTCTACCAAACATTTAAGCAAAAAATAAAATCCTTCACAACTCTTCCACTCTTTCAGAAAATAATGGGGGGGAACATTTTTCAATATAATTTTATGATTCCAGGGGGAGTTTTGCCAGCATGCCAGACAGTCACAGATCCTTCTTTTTTTTATGAAAGGAATGGAAAATCCTTTGTAATGCAGAGGTTGCCAGTGTGAAGTCATTTGCTTTAGCAAGATTACCTTAGAAGTAATAGGAAAGATTATTTTTTTAAATTAGAGGATACAACTCCCTTGCCAATTCCATTATCAGAAAGATAGTGATTTAGATACAAAATAGTAACAAACTATGGAATCGTAATACTTCTTCTAATAACATCAGGAAAGCACTGCCTATGTGCCAATCAATTCTGAGCACCTAACAGGTATTATCTCAGTCTGTGCTCACAAACATTACTGTCCCTATATATTGAGCCTCAGAGGAAACTTAATTCACTCAAGGGCCAAGAGCTACAGAATAGGCATACCAGGTCTCTCAATGTTTAGGTGAGGTTACTTCTCACCCCCAAAGAGATTCATAGTGTACCAGTAGGTAACTTTGCAGAACAGCTTTCTGGAATTACAAAAATAAATAATTCCAGAGGCATCCAGGAAGAATATATATATCTAGCTCAATATATTCTTTGGCATTGCCTTTCTTTGGAATTGGAATGAAACTGACTTTTTCCAGTCCTGTGGCCACTGCTGAGTTTTCCAAATTTGCTGGCATATTGAGTGCAGCACTTTCACAGCATCATCTTCCAGGATTGGAAACAGCTCAACGGGAATTCCATCACCTCCACTAGCTTTGTTCTTAGTGATGCTTTCTAAGGCCCACTTGACTTCACATTCCAAGATGTCTGGCTGTAGATTAGTGATCACATCCTCATGATTATCTGGGTCACGAAGATCTTTTCTGTACAGTTCTTCTGTGTATTCTTGCCACCTCTTCTTAATATCTTCTGCTTCTGTTAGGTCCATACCATTTCTATCCTTTATCGAGCCCATCTTTGCATGAAATGTTCCCTTGGTATCTCCAATTCTCTTGAAGAGATCTCTAGTCTTTCCCATTCTGTTGTTTTCCTCTATCTCTTTGCATTGATTGCTGAAGAAGGCTTTCTTATCTCTTCTTGCTATTCTTTGGAACTCTGCATTCAGATGCTTATATCTTT
>SJYX01000804.1:175475-198527 GCA_006410675.1 Oreotragus oreotragus
AATCTATCTTAAGGTCAACTTATTAGTAAAGAACCTTATGACACCTGCAAAATACCATCTGCCATGCAATATAACATGATCATGGGAGTAACACCAGGGAACAAAGATCACATTGGCCATCTTGGAATTCTGCCTATCACAAATTAGATGAGATCAAATCTCGGTTACTTGAGAAGCTTGAAAAATGAGAGTACATTCAAAGTATGCCCAAATTTAATTAATGTGATAACAAAGTGAGAAACACTGAGGTGTTTTTCCCTCACTCATATTCTATTAATGTGACTGTTTTCCTAATGTTAAACTAACTTTTTATTCTTGGAATAAACCTATGTTGGCTATAGGATGTTAACCACTCTGCGTACCTCTATATCTAATTTTCTAATATTTTATTTACAATTTTTACATGTGCATACATAAGAGAACCTGAAGTTTCCTTTCTTATAACGTTCTTTTTTTTTTTTTAATTTTACTTTATTTTATTTTACAGTACTCTACTGGTTTTGGCATACATTGACATGAATCCGCCACGGGTGTACACGAACTCCCAAACATGAACCCCCCTCCCTCCTCCCATCCCCCATCATCCCTCTGGATCATCCCCATACACCAGCCCCAAGCATCCTGCATCCTGCATTGAACACAGACTGGCGATTCATTTCCTACATGATAGTACACATATTTATAACGTTCTTGTCAGGTTTTGCTTTTAAAGTTATGCTGATCTCTCAAAACCTGAGAAGTATTCTCTCCCACTCTTTGGAAGTTTTGGTTTAAGATGGTGTTAAACATTCCTTAAATGTCCAGGATAATTCATCAGTAACCTAGAATTGAAGTATCTTCGTGGGAAGGATTTTAATAATGGATTCAGATCTTTTAATGTATGAATGACTATTCAGCATTGTGATTTCTTCTGTCAGACTGAAAATTGTGTTCCTTCAAAGAGTCTGTCCATTTCACACACATTATCAAATTATTTGGCATAAAGTTATTCACTGTATTCCCTTTAATTTCTGTGGATCTGCAGCAATGTTGTTTTTTCATTCCTTATCATGGTAAATTGAAATTTTCCTTCTGTCTCTTTATTAGAGCAGTCATGCTGGAGCTTTATCAATGTATTACTCTGAAAATAACCAACTCTTGGCTTTATTGATATTCCTGCAATTTTTTTCATGTTCTTTGTATCCTTTTATATTTCATCAGTTTTTTATACTATTTTTATTATTCCTTCCCTTTTACTCTCTTTGGGTATAAGTTTTGCTACTTTTCAATCTTATGAGACAGATGCTTTAGTCACTAGGTTGCAACCCCATAGACTATAGCCCTCCTGGCTCCTTTGTCCATGGGATTTCCCAGGCAAGCATACTTGAGTGGGTTGCCATTTCCATTATCAGATCTTCCTGATCCAAGGATCGAACCAGTGTCTCCTGTCTCTTGCAGTGGCAAGCAGATTCTTTACCACCAAGTCACCTCGAAAGTCCTAGATCCTTGATATGCCAACACTTTTTCCTTTTTTATATATGAATTTAGAGCTGCTAAGGCAATGGCACCCCACCCCAGTACTGTTGCCTGGAAAATCCAATGGACAGAGTAGCCTGGTGGGCTGCAGTCCATGGGGTAGCTAACAGTCGGACAGACTGAGTGACTTCACTTTCACTTTTCTCTTTCATGCATTGGAGAAGGAAATGGCAACCCACTCCAGTATTCTTGCCTGGAGAATCCCAGGGATGGGGGAGCCTGGTTGGCTGCCGTCTATGGGGTCACACAGAGTCGGACATGACTGAAGTGACTTAGCAGTAGCAGGTAATAATTACACCTCCTCCTTTCAAATACTTTGACAAAAACTGGTAAATACCTTCCAATTCAAATATTTCCTTTTAGTGTTTGTCAAAGAAGCCAAATTTCTGTCAAAGAAACTCAAAATTCTCTAAGCCAGGCTTCAACAGTACATGAACCATAAACTTCCAGATGTTCAAGCTGGATTTAGAAAAGGCAAAGGAAGCAGAGACTAAATTGCCAACATCTGTTGGATCGGAGAAAAACCAAGAGAGTTCCAGAAGACCATCTACTTCTACATTATTGACTATACCAAAGTCTTTGACTGTGTGGATCACAACAAACTGGAAAATTCTTAAAGAGATGGGATTACCAGACCACCTGACCTACTCTTGAGAAATCTGTATGCAAGTCAGGAAGCAACGTTTAGAATTGGACATGGAACAACAGACTGGTTCCAAATGGGCAAAGGAATACATCAACGCTGTATATTGTCACTCTGCTTATTTAACTTATATGCAGAGTACATCATGAGAAATGCTAGGCTGGATGAGACATAAGCTGGAATAAAGACTGCCAGGAGAAATATTAATAACCTCAATATGCAGATGACACCACCCTTATGGCAGGAAGCAAAGAAGAACTAAAGAACCTCTTGATGAAAGTGAAAGAGGAGAGTGAACAAGTTGGCTTAAAACTCAACATTCAGAAAACAAAGATCATGACATCTGGTCTCATCACTTCATGGGAAATAGATGGGGAAACAATGAAAACAGTAACAGACTTTATTTTGGGGGGCTCCCAAATTACTGCAGATGGTGACTGCAGCCATGAAATTAAGACGCTTACTCCTTGGAAGAAAAGTTATGACCAACCTAGACAGCATATTAAAAGGCAGTGACTTTACTTTGCCAACAAAGGTCTGTCTAGTCAAAGCTATGGTTTTTACAGTAGTCATGTGAGGATGTGAGAGCTGGACTATAAAGAAAGCTGAGCACTGAAGAACTGATGCTTTTGAACTGTGGTGTTGGAGAAGACTCTTGAGAGTCCCTTGGACTGCAAGGAGCTCCAACCAGGACCTAAAGGAAATCAACCAGGTCTAACCAGGTCCTAAAGGAAATCAGTCCTGAATATTCATTGGAAGGACTGATGCTGAAGCTGAAACTCCTATACTTTGGTCACCTGATGTGAAGAACTGACTCATTTGAAAAGACCCTGATCCTGAGAAAGGTTGAAGGCAGGAGGAAAAGGGACAACAGAGGATGAGATGGTTGTATGATCATTGACTCAATGGACATGAGCTTGAATAAACTCTGTGAGTTGGTGATGAACAGGAAGGCCTGTGGTCTACAGTCTATGGGGTTGCAAAGAGTCAGACATGACTGAGCGACTGAACTGAAAGAAGCCAAATTTCGTACAGATGGCAAAGTGGTCAGATAAAACATCTGATTTCATAGCAATCCTTTTGTCCAGTGTGCCCACATTACAAACTATTGCCATATACTGGCCAAGGAATATAAGAGGAAATGCTTTATTCCCAATTAGTCTGATTAAAGTTGCTGCTTTAGTGTGGTGATGTGACCGTTCTGCCATTCACACTGTTCTCCATGATCCTTCCACAATGCAGCTAGATATAACAAATGGAACTTTGGCAGCCATATCAGAATACAAGTGAACTCCTTCCCTGGTGGCTCAGAGGTTAAAGCATTTGTCTGCAAGGCGGGAAACCTGGGTTCAATCCCTGGTTTGGGAAGATCCCCTGGAGAAGGAAATGGCAACCCACTCCAGTATTCTTGCCTGGAAAATCCCATGGACGGAGGAGCCTGGTAGGTTACAGTCCACAGGGTCGCAAAGAGTCGGACATGACTGATAGACTTCACTTCACTTCACTTCAAGATACAACACACAAAATAGGAAGATACATTAAAGCTAAAAGAAACTTGGGTCCTGATTTCATGCAATCACAGTTTTATACTTCAACACTTGATAGTGATGTTTCCTAAGGCCCATTTGACTTCACACTCCAGGATGGCTGGCTCTAGATGAGTGATCACACCATCATGGTTTTCTGGGTCATTAAGACATTTTTTGCACCATTCTTCTGTGTATTCTTGCCACCTCTCCTTAATATCTTCTATTTCTGTTAGGTCCTTACCATTTCTGTCCTTTATTGTGCCCATTTTGCATGAATTGTTCCCTTCGTATCTCTAATTTTCTTGAAGAGAGTTCTAGTCTTTCCCAATCTATTGTTCTCTATTTCTCCGCATTGCTCACTTAGGAAGGCTTTCTTAGTTCTCCTTGCTATTCTTTGGAACTCTCCATTCAGATGGGTATATCTTTCCTTTTCTCTTTTGTTTTACACTTCTCTTCTTAGCTATTTTTAAATTGAAGAAAGTAGGGAAAACCATAGGCCATTCTGGTATGGCCTAAATCAAATACCTTATGATTATCAGTGGAAGTTACAAATCGATTCAAGGGATTAGATCTGATACAGTGCCTGAAGAACTATGGACGGAGGTTCATAACACTGTTCAGGAGGTGGTGATCAAAACCATCCCCTAGAAAAGTAAATGCAACAAGACAAAATGGTTATCTGAAAAGTCAAAACTATGGAGACAGTAAAAAAAATAAATGGTTACCAGGGTTAAAGAGGCAGGTAGGGGTGACTAGGAAGAAGACTGAGGATTTTATCAGGCAGTAAAATTAAATAATGTGATTCCATAATGATGGATATATGCCATTGTACACTGGCCCAAACTCACAGAATGTTCCATACAAAGAGTTTTCTGTAAACTGTAGACTTTGGGTAATTACAGTATTTCGATATAAGTTCATCAATTAAAAAAAAAAATGTACCACTCTGATGGGAATGGTTAAAATGGAGGAGACTATATATGAATAGGAGCTGGGAGTATAATGGAAATCTCTGTACCTTCTACTTAATTTTCCTGTGTAACTGAAGTTGCTCTAAAATAAAATCCTATTTACAAAAAGAAATTATAAATTTTTTCAAAAATTATAAAAACATGCAAGGCCACATAAACTAGAATTAGACTAATTTATAAATGCAATGAAAGGACTCAGAATAAGACATTTTAAATTCATTAAAATAAATACTAACCTAAGAGAAGCATAATTACAATGAACAGAACAAAAATACCCTAAGATAAGGAGAAGAAAAAACTAAGATTTTTTAAAATTAAAAATAAGATTATTAGATGAGGAATTAATATACTATGATTGCACTAAGTGCCCATTCAACAATTATTTTAAATGTGTGTGTGTGTGTGTGTGTGTGTGTGTGTGTGTGTGTGTGTTTTCCAGGTAAGAATTCTGGAGTGGGTTGCCATTTCCTCTCCAATACAAATAATGTATGCATATATCTTCAATCTAAAGACAAACAAAAAAAGCCCCACAACACATTTTAGTTATAATGTTTCTTGATAGTACTTAATGTATAGTAATACTGAAACTATTTTATTAGGAGTCTGCTAATCAGTAACAATACTGATAGCACTGGCAATCAGAATTTGCATGGTGAAAGAAGGGAAAGATAAGGTGGAAAGAAGACGACAGTTAAGAACCTTCTGTGTTGAAAGAGCATTAGAGGTATCAACATGAATTTATCATTGAAAAATCTACTTTGTATTCTATTGAAATAGCCTAAGAACCATGACACTCCAGTAGCCATGAACACATTTATTGTCCACTCTTTCATTCCTAAATTCCATTCCCTTCTAAAAATACTAGGAATCCTTGGAAAATAGCTGTTTCTGGGGCTTCAGAAAGAAGTGTAAAAAGGGCACAAAATCTGGCCTATGTTAAATCAACTCAACATTTGGAGACTGAACATACAGTTTCATCTCTTTATAACTGACCAAAAATGTCCAGAATAGCATAGCTTTCTGCCATTGGATACAAATCCCAATCTCTCAACCAACTTTGAATTCTTAATTCTTCATCCATAACACAGAAAATAAAGGACAAACTCAAAAGCTCTGCTGTATTAAATGATATAAAGTAGATGTATGGATGTAAGAGTTGGACTATGAAGAAGGCTGAGCACCGAAGAATTGATGCTTTTGAACTGTGGTGTTGGAGAAGACTCTTGAGAGTCCCTTGGACTGCAAGGAGATCCAACCGGTCCATTCTGAAGGAGATCAACCCTGGGATTTCTTTGGAAGGAATGATGCTGAAACTCCAGTACTTTGGCCACCTCATGAGAAGAGTTGATTCATTGGAAAAGACTGTGATGCTGGGAGGGATTAGGGGCAGGAGGAGAAGGGGACAATAGAGGATGACACAGCTGGATGGCATCATGGACTCGATGGACATGAGTCTGAGTGAACTCTGGGAGATGGTGATGAACAGGGAGGCCTGGCATGCTGTGATTCATGGGGTTGCAAAGAGTTGGACACGACTGAGCGACTGAACTGAACTTGAAAAGACTGTGATGCTGGGAGGGATTAGGGGCAGGAGGAGAAGGGGACAATAGAGGATGACACAGCTGGATGGCATCATGGACTCGATGGACATGAGTCTGAGTGAACTCTGGGAGATGGTGATGAACAGGGAGGCCTGGCATGCTGTGATTCATGGGGTTGCAAAGAGTTGGACACGACTGAGCGACTGAACTGAACTGAACTGAATCCAGAAATACTTTTCTAAGCTCTTTTCTAGCTTCCACAATCTCTCCATTTACTAGTATATTCATCAATTCAGCAAATATTTTTTAAGTATCTAATGTGTTGCTGATTCTATTATATATACATACAGGGTATGTAACATACTCCACAATTACACACATCTCACAGGCTAGTGAAGTAATGCTCAAAATTCTGCAAGCCAGGCTTCAGTAGAACGTGAACCGTGAAATTCCAGATGTTCAAGCTGGTTTTCGAAAAGGCAGAGGAACCAGAGATCAAATTGTCAACATCCACTGGATCATCAAAAAAGCAAGAGAGTTCCAGAAAAACATCTATTTCTGCTTTATTGACTATGCCATTGAGTATTCCAAATGTTGATAATTCAAGTATGTGATGTACATTGTAGGGGCCAATATCCCAATACTTTGCCCTAAGCAAATTAGGAGCAACCAGAGGATTTTAAGTTGGTGAGTAAGATTTGATTTATAATTTTGAAAGATTACTCTGTGAATGCTGTAGTAGATGTAGTTGGAAGGGAGCAAGAAATTCAAGGAAAGATTGTTTACCATGCAAACAAATAGCACAGAGAATATGAGATAGAACAACAACAATAATGATATTTAAAAAATCAGCTATTAAGAATGGGATATTCACATTTGTCAGATACTATGTGGGTTATATTCATGACCTCAATTCTCACAAGCAAGTAGAAAATTAAGTACTGCTATTAGCCCCTGCTCTCTACCATTTATTAGTAATGTATCAGGAAACTCAGGCCCAGAGTAGGTAAGTAATACACCTAATGGAACAGCATTTTAAAAAGAAAAAGAATTAAAATCAGTCTGTCTTGAAGCACTGTGATATATTTTTACTACTGACATTTCTCCCCACAAAGCTCATTCAGACCCTTTTCTTGCCTGCTGAATTTTCAGATGGTTTCCATGTACAAGGTTATCTCATGGTACATGAATATCAAAGGAAACCTTGATTCTAAAAGAGAAAAACTCAATCCCAGGGGCATAAATTAAAGACAAATCCATTTAATTAGATGTTTATTTCACATAAAATACATACAATTTAATTGAAACATATGAGATAGAAAAAATATTTTAAATAAATATGTACGTGTTAGCAACTTTCTGATTCTTCTCACATCTTTTACTCCAAATCACTTTCCTTTTCTTCATTCATAAGCCCAGTCTCTCCCACAGTTGGCCTTTGTTAGAGAAGTATATGGAATTCATCTTCAGAAGTTGCAGGCACTGTATTATGTTCAGTTGTGTCTTCCACACTGATCTCTATCAGGGCTACTGCCATCTATGATGTAGGACATGCAGGCTAACACAAGACAACACTGTCTCTGGCTTACCACGGAATGTTGAATATCATTTCAGTGAAACTTCCTAATCTTTCTTTCTCAAGGAATGTCTGTTTCCCAACTCCAGATCTATTTAATCCTGCCTGTATTTCAGGGCCATGTTCTGTTTCTATCTTATGAACTTTACCATTTAGCATCTGAAAATAAGCTTTAGGAGAAAGCTCATTTCTTTTCTCATGTGTTTAGTATTTTGCATGACTAACACAAATACACTGATGACACAGTATCCTATCTTCCCTTTCCAGGTACAATGTTGAGTCTTATAGGAAAATTTTTCTTGTATTTGTAAAATGTCTGCTACTGAAAAGGGATGCATGGAACAAAGTGACAGGAAAAAGTATTAATCAAAGGATAATGTAGATTAAGGTGGTAGCAGATGTTTTGGCAAAACTATCTTCATATCCAAACAAAATACAAAATCCTCATATATACATGGCCTGTACTTTTTTCTTATATTGTACATGGCTTATATTTCTATTATGTCCCATTACATAGAGAAATTTAATTTACATTTTCTACTAATGCTTTTAAGTTTAATTTATAACACTATCAGAATTACTCAAGATTAATAAAAACTTTATTGATTAGTTATTTATATGGCCTTTTTAAAAGAAAAAAAGGTAATCAAATGTTTATACTAAATATTATAGTATTATAGAGCCTGTGATGTTTTTCTCAAAATTAGTTTAAATAGTTTATACATTACCAGATTGATAGGGAATACAAAAATGCATATTATTACAGAAATGACTTTTGTAAATTATCTTTTAATATTTAAATAGTGAATAAAATAAAACATACCTCACTTTTTTCCTAACTAAGAAACCACGTGTCCATCTTTGAATAATCAAAACTGGTGAGTTATGAGCCAGAATTTCATTAACTTTTGAAATAATGTATTTGATATTATCAATTTCATCTTCATAGGTTGATCCCTGTATAAAGAAAATTACTTAATATTCATATTTCATGAAAGTATTTCCAAAAGATATTTTAACTTGCTAGTCTGATGGTATAAACTATTAAAACATTCACAGGTATCTTATACACATAGTACTTAAGTAACATACATTTTTCAAATCTATTTTTTATTAGATCATAAGGTCAAGAATTAGTAGCACAAAATAATTTCCAATTTTTACACAAAATTCAAGATCAATGAGGATAACTTTTCCATTCTAGACTCTTCTATCTACTATCACAGGTATAAAATTTTGTCCATAATTATGTTGATCTCTGAAAGGTAGGGGCATGAATAGATATCCAAAGACCCTTAAAAGTATTCTGTGAATCATCATAGATGAAACTGATATATGTTGGATTTATAACACCTTGTGGCAGTTCAAAATTTTGTTGCATCTTAACTAGATACTTTACAGGAAGACAGTACATTCCCTGGGATAAAGACTTCTATATTATCTTTAAAGAAATTATCTCTAAGATATTTGGTGCTGTATATTTTTAGATTTTGGAACCACAGACTCCTATATTCTCATAAATATATAATAATGAAATATAACTATGAAAGTTTTTGAAATATTGTGAGAATTACCAGAACATAACACAGAGACATGAAGTGAGTAAACGCTGGCCACCCCCAAAAAATGGCCCTTATTACTTGTTCCATGCAGGGTTGTTACCAATTCCAATTTGTGATCAAAAAGCACAATAAAATGAGATATGCCTATGAACTCAACTTGCCCTAATATGAATCCTCCTCCCTAACTTGCTTTCTCGCATGCTCTTAGTGAATGGTGGTACTGCCCATACAAACCTAATCCAGAAACCCTGAACCATCCCAGGCTCTCTTTTTCTGTTCTACTGTCAGATCATGCCACTTCCCCTCACCTTACTTTGTTCTTCAGTTGCTCAGTCATATCAGACTCTTTGTGACCCTATGGACTGCAGCACACCAGGCTTCCCTGTCCTTCACTATCTCCCAGAGTTTGCTCAAACTCATGTCCATTAAGTCAATGATGCCATCCAACCATCTCATCTTCCATCACCCCTTTCTCCTCCTGCCCTCAATCTTTCCTAGCATGAGGGTCTTTCCATTCTACTTAGCCACACCATTTCTTTCTAGCCTTAATCCTTCTTCTAAAAGAACACTTCTTTTTAGGCTTTAAGGCAAAATATCACCTTTAAGATGCTACAGACCTTAACAGAAGCATTCTCCTTATTGCAATATTCATTTGCCTATTGCAATAGCTCTTATCCCTCCACTGAGATAATCCTTTTGAAAAACTCTCTTAAGTCCTGATTTGCTATTTTATTTGATAAGCTTATGCTATAAAGTAATTATTGGTCTGTCCTTCCCACTGCAACATAAACTCACCAAGTGTAACACCGCTTTCTTTATACTGAATCTCTATGAGTAAGTAAGCTATCTAGTTTGTAAATGGCATTCAAATATCAGTTGACTATTAAATCACTAAATAACAGACACTTGTACACCATCATATTGGTCTCCAAGCTTGCTGTGGCAATGTCAATCTGTTCTTATAACTTAACTCTTACTAGTAACATTAACTAGTAACTTAACTAGTAACTTAACTCTTAGTAGTAACATACTAATTTTTCTACCTTTTGGATTTTTATTTTTCAGTCTATTTTCCTGTTTGCTCTTTTTCTACAACTATTTAAATAGAATATAATTTTAGGTTTGCTTCTTTTTTCACTTCTCTGTGTTAAGTTTCTTTGAATGAGCACCTTCTTTGCTATATGTTACTATTTCACATATGCTGATTATCCTATATATCTTCTAGCAAGAATTATCTCTGAGATAATTCTTGGAATTATCTAATTCCAATGGAACTTCTAGTTCCATTTGTCTACTTACATGTCAAAAACTGAAATAATTCTTCCCATTTGAAAACACCCACAATCTATACTTCACACCACATTACAGATAGTCATTAAAATTTTTTTCCACCTCGTCAGCCAAATAAACTCACATTCTTCTTTCTCTCTCCTCCTTTCCATCTACTAAATCACTTAATTCTATCAAAAACATCTCTCTTCAAACTGTTCCCTATAATCTATATGTACTACCAATTTGTTAAATCAGCTCTTATAAACTAGGGTCCTACCTATAGACTTTCTTCTAATTTCCCTACGTTCAATTTCCCTCCACTCCAAAATTACAGAATATAAGACTTTTTTTCTAAAATGAAAATCAGGTCATCTAAAATCCTTAAATATTCCCCCCAAATCTTACAACATACTGTGCTATATTCTTAGTATTACACGTAACTCCCTTTGCTCTATTAATCCTATTTTTGATTCCAGCATCCTTTGTCATGCTCAAGCATGTCTTCTAAACCCCAAGAACACTAAATCACTTGTTGTCACTTAACTGTGTTTAGCGTCACCTCTGTGCCTTTGCCATGCTTTTTACTCTACCTAAACATTCCACAATTGTCAACATCTCTACCTATTTTACTTATTTTAAAAAAAAAACTCATCTGAAGTATAAATATTTTTGATTTTGCTGTTTTTCCATGACAATAGGTATGAAGTATAAAAATTTAAAGAAAATATATGTAGATCTTTCACAGATTTTGTCCCATATTCAGAACTATATTTTTTTCTCATTATTTCTTGGATTACTGCTGCTGTTGTTCAGTTGCTAAATCATGTACAACTCTGCAACTCCATGGACTGCAGCATGTTAGGCTCCCCAGTACTCCATTATCTCCTGGAGTTTGTTCAAATTCATGTTTATTGAGCCTGTGATGATATCTAACAGTTTTATCTTCTGCCACCCCCTTCTTTTCTTCCTTCAATCTTTCCTAGCATCAAGGTCTTTTCTAATGAATCAGCTCTTCACATCAGGTGGCCAAAATTTTGGAACTTCAGCTCTAGCACCATTCCTTCCCATGAATATTCAAGGTGGATTTTCTTTAGGATTGAATGATTTTATCTTCTTGAAGTTCAAGGGACTCTCAAGAGTCTTCTCCAGTGCCACATATCAATATTCTTTGCCACTCAGCCTAAATTTACAGTCCAAATCCCACATCCATACGTGACTACAGGAAAAACCATAGATTTGATTATATGGATCTTTGTCAGCAAAGGGATGTCTCTCTTTTTTTAATAACACTGTCTAGGTTTGTTATATCTCTCCTTCCAAGGAGCAAGCATGTTTTAAATTCATGGCTACAGTCGCCATTTGCAGTGATTTTGGAGCCCAAGAAAATAAAATCTTTCACTGCTTCCACTTTTTCCCCATCTATTTCCCATGAAGTGATGGGACCAGTTGCCATAATCTAATTTTTTTTGAGTGTTGAGTTTCAAGCTAGTTTTTTCACTCTTTTCTTTCACATTCATCACCAGGTCCTTTAGTTCCTCTTCACTTTCTACCATTAGAGTGTTTGTCATCTGTATATCTAAAGTTGTTAGTATTTCTCCCAGTGATCTTGATTCCAGCTTGTGATTTATCCAGCTCGGCAATTCACATGGTGCATTCTGCATACAAGTTAAATAAGCAGAGTGACAATATACAGCCTTGTGGCACTCCTTTCCCAATTTTGAACCAGTCAGTTGTTCCATGTCCAGTTCTAACTGCTGCTTGTTGACCCACATACAGGTTTCTCGTGAGATAGGTAAGGTGGTCTGGTATTCCCATCTCTTTGATTAGTGCTTCTTCTTAATTTTTCTTATTTTCTCTACTCTAATTCCTATTCGTGTGTAGTAGGTATTCTAGAGCTCACTTCGATGTTTTACATTTTTTTCTCATCATTTGCAGTTATTTTTTTTCTCAATTTGGTGAAGCCATGCTGTCAAAGGTTAGCTTTCTCATACTGAGGTTTTTTAATAACTTGTCAACTACTTCAGTTATGCGGCTCAGCCTAAGCTCCTTTCTGAAATTCCTGTCTGCCCTATCACAGACAAGTCCTTCCACAAACTATAATAGTGTGCTATTATAACCCTGCCTGTATGAGGGCCTCTCCATGACATGTATCCTCTGGTTTCTACAAGAGATCCCATCTGTTATTTAGTCTACTATCAACTGTGACAAATGGGAGATTTGCAGAATCTCCTCTAATTCCTGTCATTTTGTTTTACATGTCAGGAAGAATAGCTCAAAGTCAGGCTGACCCATTCCCTACCTTTAATTCAATCCTATCTTCATTATATCAAAAATTCTTCATTATGTATAAAAGTACCTCTGTGATACAATCTATTATTTAATTCTTGTCTTTTACTGGTTTCTAGTAAAGATGTGATTTCCTCCAATCTTCATGGAGTTTTTTGTTCATTGCATTTGAGCTCATGGTATGTGTGTATGTGCATATGTGTTTAGAGTAACAAAGTATGCCACCTCAAATATGCTCCGTATACTGATTATTGAGTCATAGGCATTTGAAAAACAGCAAATGCAGGGAGAGGCACTCTCTGAACTTCTTTTATTTATCTAAAGACAGATTCCCACAAAGGCATTCAATTGTCATATTTTATCAACCAGGAAAGGAGTCTCATCACAAGAAAGGAGATTAGATGATTAGAAGGGGAGAAAAGTAGAAGACATCACAACCAAATGAATTTTGTCACAAATTCCCATCTATTCTTCTAGAGACCCATTTGTCTTTCTTAAAAATAATTTACTGTCTCATAAGAGGCCTATAGCTTTCCTCCCTCTCCCCCTATTTAGATGGTATTAAGAATGAATTCCTATCTCAAGGAGATACTCAGTTCGCCTTTAGCATCTTCTCAGTACTCATGAGATATAAATGTTAATAAGCTTCTGTTTGTTTTTCTCTTGTTAACCAGTCTTATATTACAGGGTCTCAGCCAAGAGCTCAGAAGGGTAGAGGGAAAATTATTTTTCCTCCTCTAGTTTGAAAGTGAAGAAAAGTAATACAGGTAAGAATTTAGATGGCTAGGTTTAAGTGGTCCTGGTCAGACTCCAGTTCTCACCAGCAGAGAACCATCAAGCTCACACTGCAGAGTCTTGCTTCCCTCCAAGGTATGGATAATCCCTCTCTTTTAAACAATAAAGATCATCAGCTGTGGGTGGGATAGGAGTCTTTGCCAAAAAACAAGTAACCTCTAGACAATAGTCAAGATTTATGATGTCCTAAAACAATTATGCTGTAAAATGCCAATAAAGATATCACCTACTGTATACTAGAGGGAATTTTACTCAATGCTCTGTGGTGACCTAAATGGGAAGAAAATCCAAGGGAGAGGGTACATATGTAAACGTGTGGTTGATTCACTTTGAGGTACAGCAGAAACTACCACAACATTATAAAGCAACTACACTCCAAGTTAAAAAAAAAAAAAGACATCACTGCAAACTTGTACAAATGCCATAAACCATTTGATAGCTGAGGACAAATGGATGTATTTTCTAAGGGAAACTAATGCATATTTCCTATACTACATGAGTGATGACTCTAAAGAAAAACTGCCTAGGTTTAAATTCCATTTCTACCACTTGCTAACTATGCAACCTAGGGTAAGTAACCCATCTGTCCCCTATTAATCATCTGTAAAATAGAGAATACGTCATTGGGGTTTTGTGAGAAAATATTTGTAAAGCACATAGAACAATGCTAAAACATTTCAAGCATCCAAATAAGGTCATCTGTCAACAGCTTAAGGACTTCTGTATACTTTATCCTATTTGATACTTAACACATTAGTACAGGAATTTACTAAGCAATTTATTCAAACATAACAAAATTAAGAAATTAACAGTAAACTAATATTTTCAACCCAATAAAATGAATTAAAGAATTTTCATAAAAGCTTGCAAAAGGACAACACACATTTACAAAAAATATTATCAAGAATCAAAAACACAGATGATAAAATAATGAAATATCTGTACTCTCCCACTTGCCATTGTAATCTTGGAATAAAAAAATGGCTACTGCAAATCCTTGCATAAAGCATAACAAGGCATTTCCAAGAAAGAGAAAATTTTTGTAAACATGATTCATATGGAAGATAGTGATCTAACACGAAGTGTAGCTTAAAAAACAAATTTTCGAACTACATTCTTTTCAGATTGTATATAATTACACAAAGATTCCCAATTAATCTGATATTCTAAATACACCTGTACTTATATTTTCTTCCTTTTCCCCATTTTTATTTATTTCATATGTATCTATTCCCTATACTCTTTTAAAATTCTATTCGTAATTTATTCCATCAGAATTTACTGATTTGACACATTCGTCTCAGCATAACTGAAATATGTAAATTATGCTACTCCCAGAAGAATGTATTTCACATAGAATAAAAACATGCAGTATTCACCTTTTTATTCCATCTGTAATATATTCACCTTAACGTTCACATGAAATGGTGAGTATCTCTGAAACTCCCCACAAACGCTAGAAAGATTTTATATTATTTTAAATCAACATTTGTTAGGATCACTGGTAAACACTTTGGAAACAAACTTTAGACAATTCAGCAATTAAAAATTTTCACCTGAATTAAGCAACATTCGATAACTAAAAAAAATTTAGAAGCATAATAATAAAACACTAAAATTTTTAGGACAGATGAAAGTAGAACAAAAAACTTTACACAAATTTCCACCACTTGAAGTACCTATTATCATTTTCCCCTCCTTCCTGAATCCCCATCTAACCTCCCTCTCCATCCTCTGGGTCGTCCCAGTGCACCAGCCCCAAGCACCTTACCCTATGCATTGAATCTGGACTGGTGATCAATTTCACATATGATAATATACATGTTTCAATGCCTGGCGTGCTGCGATTCATGGGGTCGCAAAGAGTCGGACACGACTGAGCGACNGGTGAAAATGTGGAAAGAGTGTTCTTAGTTACCTCTCCACATGTTTTTAGATGTAAGATATGCCTTTTGGAGTACAGTGTAAAGAAAGTCTTTCAGCTGTTATGCTGGTCTTCAGGTTCTCATGGGGAAGCATGCATGGGAACAAATATCATGATGTAAAATCTTACACTGGAAGATACTAAGTAGAAATTATCTTACAGGATAAAGTTATTTGCAATGATGAGTAAACATTTTCTAAAACTAGTAGCTATAATGTTGGCACTTAAGGAAATGAGATAATCAAATCATAGGTTTTAGTCTTGCTGAGCCTGTTTTTGGTAGCATCACAGGTCACATACAGTTTTGGAACAGCAGATTCTCCTGTCTACAGATGTTTGAGTCAGTTTTAAGCCAGGAACAGAATGCACTTTTCTCTTGGGTACTTAGACTCAAACATGAGAGATCAGTGGTTTGTTTGGTTTTTGTCTTTTAATGTTTATTTTTTGAGAATAAAGTAGACCCTTGGTCAGATCTGACAGGCTCTTCAGATTCTGAATATATTTATATGCCTTTACCCCGTAATTGCTATTTATCATAGCAAAATTTGGGGGAAAAGCTGAATATCTGGAAATAATATTTTTGAGGAATTTATAACAGTATGAGGAGGTTTCAGCAATACACAAAATTGAATATTAAGTATGGTCTCAGATGAAAAGAGGGAAGAATTATACAGGGAACATATTGGAAAAAATACACCAAAAGTGTTTATAGTAATTTGGAATTTAATTTTTTTTCTTAAAAATTATTCTCCAAATTTTCTACAAATAACACATATTTTATAAATCTGATAAAATTGTTTAATAAAAACATAGCTCCTTCAGTTCTCATACCCTTTGGTGCTGGGTTGTTAAATTAATTAAAAAAAAAAACCAAACAGTTCTGTTGGATCAGTGTTAACTGCAGTGAATTTATTTCTTGGTGTAAAGAAATTAATGTGAAATGTGTTCTTAGTTGTTGTAGTGCTTCTTACAAAGACTCTGGTATTTACCTTATGAAGTTTTTCTTTTAGATTTTGGATTTATTTCACTTTCAAGATAAATTGGCAGCACGACAATTTCAGAGAGTTGCCACCAGAACCTTTTTAACTATGTCAAGAGAACAGCCACAACTGGCAGCCAAGTACTTACTTCAGCCTGTGTTAGCTCCTCTTCATCGATGTTTAAATACAACAGGTAAACAAGGAAGTCTGGTGGTTTGGGTTCCCTCTAAAGAACCTTCTTCCGTGTTTTGGATTTAAATGATTTAAAGTCTATGTAGTTCAGTGTCTTTAGTTTTGTTTTTTCCCTCAACTTTTTATTTTGAAAAATCCACTTCATGGAAGTTCTAAGAAGAATACATTGTCTCATCCCTATATTCTTTACATAATTAACATTTTGGCATGTTCACTTCCTCTTTCTCTCTTCCTACACATATACATATTTTTTTCCTGAAGCATTTGAGAGTTAGTTGCAGACATCCTCAAATATATAGACTTTATTCAGATTTCTTATTTGTCCAAAGAATTTCCTTTATATCTGTTTTTTAAAAATTACATTGCATCTACTTGTTACATTAATTCTTTAATGTAGAATAGATCTAATGGTCTTTCACTGTGACACTTTTGAAGCCCAGGTTATAGACCGTTCTTCAGTTTGTATTTGTCTAATTGTTTCCTCGTGATTAGATCCAGGTTAAACATTTTGGCAGGAATACTGTATACGATTTTATTTTTCAGTCCGTCAGATTATGGACACATGTCATCAGTTTATTCCATTAGTGAAGTTAAATGTGATTGTTTGATTAAGGTGGTAGCAACCAGATTTCTCCACTGTAAAAATACCTTCCTCCCTTTTTAATTAATAATAATCTGTGGGTTGGTCAACATATGAGACAGTGTGAATGTCCTGTCTCCAAACAGTTCTTCATACTGTGGTTTGGTATCCCCTGATAATTTTTGCCAGTAAAATGGTGACGTTCTTTTTTTTTTTTAATTGCTTCTATTTTGTTAGTTGATATTCTTCTGTAAGGAAGAGCTTTTGTTTTCTCCTTGCCTCATCTCTTTAAAAACAGATTCAGTGGATGACTGAATATTCCTATATTCATTTTGATGCTCAGATTTTCCCAGATTTGGCCAGAGAGTTTAAATGTGTTTGTTTTTTATTTTTAATTGGAAGATAATTACTTTACAGTGCTCTGTTGCTTTCTACCCTACAACAACAAGAATCAGTCATAACTGTATATATACCTCCCCTCCCTCTTGAGCCTCCCTCCCTTGTGTTTTAATGTCTTTTAATCACTTCCCTCTGTATATTTTCATGCTTTATTGAGGTTAGTGCTAGGATACAGAGTATCATTTCAGCATTTTTAGTGAGTTTTTTAAAAAAACAAAACCTTTCCATAATAGTATTTTCTGAGGTTAAAAATAAAGAGAAAAATTGATGTGTGGTTAAGCCCAGTTTAGTTCTGTATAGACTTTTTATAGAAGTCATTTATAGTATAAATGTTTCTGAATCTGTGTAGTGGGGTTTAAGTTCAGTTCAATTGCTCAGTCGTGTCCGACTCTTTGCGACCCCATGGACTGCAGCACGCCAGGCCTCCCTGTACATCACCAACTCCTGGTGTTTACTCAAACTCATGTCCATTGAGTCGGATCCAAACATCTCATCCTCTGTTGTCCACTTCTCCTCCCGCCTTCAATCTTTCCCAGCATCAGGGTCTTTTCAAATGAGTCAGTTCTTTTGCATCAGATGACCAAAGTATTGGAGTTTGAACTCCCGCATCAGTCCTTCCAGTGAATATTCAGTGGGTGAGAATAAAGAAAGCCTAATTCTTATGCTTGTAAAGCTTCACCAAATTGAGCTTTGGTAAGTGGAACTTGTGATTATTCAGACATGATAAACATGATATTTGAATAAATATTAAAATTCCTATATTTATTTAATAGAACTCTAGTCTGGGATTAGTGTATTCCTCAAAAAATGACTCAAAAAATGAAGTATTATTTCTATTGGCACTCATCATCAAGGCCTAGGACTTCATTTATATGTAATTTCACGTGAGACCATACCTCATTCCTAATCTATTTATCTTCTTGCCTGTGACTGACAAGGTATTTCCTTTAGTCTGGAGCAGTTCTTCTCAGTCTGTGGTCCCAAGACCAGAAGCAGCAGCATCACCTGGGAATTGATAAGAAATACAACTTTTTGGGCTGCGCCTCAGACCTACAGAGTTAGCGACTCTGATGTTGCGCCCAGCACTGTTTTGACTGGCCCACTAGGTAATTCAAGTGTGTGTTCCAGTTTGAGCCTGGGCTAGAGCACCAGGGCTTCCCAGGTAGTGCAGTGGTAAAGCATCTGCCTGGAGTGCAGGAGACCTGGGTTCAGTCCCTGGGTTGGAAACATCCCCTGAGGAAGGGAATGGCAACCCACTCCAGTATTCTGGCCTGGAGAATTCCATGGACAGAGGAGCCTGGCGGGCTATAGTCCACAGGGTCGCAAGAGTCAGACATGACTGAGTGACTGACGCTACTGCTAGAGCACTACGCTAGGGAGGCCTAGATTCAGTCCAGCTGTGGATCAGTTAACTTTGTCCTGGGCCTTATTCATTCATTCAAAGAATATTTATTGGGCGTCTCTTTACCACGCATTCTTACACGTTAGGTTACATCTAATGCCAGCTACATGTTTTGCATATAACATCTGTTGATATCAAAAAGGACTGAGTGAGAATATGACTGTTCTTATACGTAAACCCCATCATTGCCACTGGAAAAACAATCTAACATATACGCTTTCCTATTTTGTTTTTCATATTGCAGCATATTTTTTAGGGATATGTAGCAAGTATGATGAATTACCATATTTTATCAATTCCAAGATGCACTTTTTTCTCACATTAAAAAAACTTTTTTGGAAATCTCTTTCACATTGTAGTAACTCTAATATCTAGATGGATCTCACTATCATTGTTGGCCAGGTAGCAACTGTGGTATTGTGTATGTCTGCAAGTGAGTGTTAAAACTTGTAGAATGGATGTCAGTGACTTGGAAGAAAATTGTGATGATAGTAATAAAACCAATGGGCTCTTGAGGATATCACATCACTGCACTCTATCTGTCTCTTATACACATCTAGATGTGTATAAGAGACAGGTGTTAGCTTCTCTAAATTTTCAGTAGAATTCAGCTGTGAAGCAGTCTGGTCCTGGGCTTTTGTTTGCTGAAGATTTCTGATTACAGTTTCAATTTCCATGCTTGTGATGGGTCTATTAAGATTTTCTATTTCTTCTTGGCTCATGTTTGGAAAGTTATACTTTTCTAAGAATTTGTCCATTTCTTCCAAGTTGTCCACTTTATTGGTGTATAGTTGCTGATAGTAGTCTCTTATGATCCTTTGTATTTCTGTGTTGCCATCTCTCCATTTTCATTTCTAATTTTATTGATTTGATTTTTCTCCTTTTGTTTCTTGATGAGTCTGGCTAATGGTTTGTCAATTTTATTTATCTTCTCAAAGAACCAGCTTTTAGCTTTGTTGATTTTTGCTTTGGTCTCTTTTGATTCTTTTGCATTTAGCTTACTCCTTGGAAGGAAAGTTATGACCAACTTAGCATATTAAAAAGCAGAGACAATACTTTGTCAACAAAGGTATGTCGAATAAAGGCTATGGTTTTTCCAGTGGTCATGTATGGATGTGAGAGTTGGACTATAAAGAAAGCTAAGTGCCCAAGAATTGATACTTTTGAACTGTAGTGTTGGAGAAGACTCTTGAGAGTCCCTTGGACTGCAAGGAGATCCAACCAGTCCATCCTAAAGGAGATCAGTCCTGGGTGTTCACTGGAAGGACTGATGCTGAAGCTGAAACTCCAGTACTTTGGCCACTGGTGAGAAGAGCTGACTCATTTCAAGACTCTGATGCTGGGAAAGATTGAAGGCAGGAGGAGAAGGGGATGACAGAAGATGAGATAGCTGGATGGCATCACTGACTCTATGAACATGAGTTTGGGTGTACTCTGGTAGTTGGTGATGGATGGGGGGCCTGGCGTGCTGTGGTTCATGGGGTCACAAAGAGTTGGACACAACTAAGTGAACTAACTGAACTGAATTTTTAAGATTTCTTTCCTTCTACTAACCCTGAGGTTCTTCATTTCTTCCTTTTCTAGTTGCTTTCCTTGTAGAGTTATGTTATTTAGCTGGTTTTTTTCTCATTTCTTGAGGTAAGTCTGTAGTGCTATGAACCTTCCCCTTAGCACTGCTTTTAGTGTCCCATAGGTTTTGGGTTGTTGTGTTTTCATTTGTTTCTATGCATATTTTTATCTTTATTGATTTCTTCTGTGACTTGTTGGTTATTCAGCAGCATGTTGCTCAGCCTCCATATGTTGGAATTTTTGTTTTTCTCATGTAATTGACATCTAATCTTACTGCACTGTGGTCAGAAAAGATGCTTGGAATGATTTCATATTTTTTGAATCTACCAAGGCTAGATTTATACACAGGATGTGATCTATCCTGGAGAAGGTTCCATGTGCACTTGAGTAAAAGGTGAAATTCATTGTTTTGGAGTGAAATGTCTTACAGATATCAATTAGGTCTAACTGGTCTATTGTATTATTTAAAGTTTGTGTTTTCTTGTTAATTTTCTGTTTAGTTAATCTTTCCATAGTTGTGAGTGGGGTATTAAAGTCTCCCACTATTATTGTGTTATTGTCAATTTCCCCTTTCATACTTGTTAGCATTTGCCTTACATATTGCGGTGCTCCTAGGTGCATATATATTTATAATTCTTAATTCTTATTTCTTCTTCTTCGATTGATCCTTTGATCACTATGTATTGTCCTCCTTAATCTCTTTTCACAGCCTTTAAAGTCTATTTTATCTGATACAAGTATTGCTACTCCTGCTTTCTTTTGCTCTCTATTTGTGTGGAGTAATTTCTTCCAGCCCTTCACTTTCAGTCTGTATGTGTCCCTTGTTTTGAGGTGGGTCTCTTGTAAACAACATATATAGGGGTCTTACTTTTGTATCCATTCAGCCAGTCTTTGTCTTTTGGTTGGGGCATTCAATCCATTTACATTTATTGATAAGTATGATCCCGTTGCCATTTACTTTGTTGTTTTGGGTTTGAGTTTATACACCCTTTCTGTTTTTCCTGTCTAGAGAAGATCCTTTAGCATTTGCTGGAAGCTGGTTTGGTGGTGCTAAATTCTCTCAGCTTTTGCTTGTCTTTAAAGCTTTTGATTTCTCCTTCATATTTGAATGAGATCCTTGCTGGGTACAGTAATCTGAGCTGTAGGTTTTTCTCTTTCCATCACTTTAAGTATGTCCTACCATTTCCTCCTGGCCTGAAGAGTTTCTATTGAAAGATCAGCTGTTATCCTTATGGGAATCCCCTTGTGTGTTATTTGTTGTTTTTCCTTTGCTGCTTTTAATATTTGTTCTTTGTGTTTGATCTGTGTTAATTTGATTACTATGTGTCCTGGGGTGTTTTGCTTTGGGTTTATCTTGTTTGGGACTCTCTGGGTTTCTTGGACTTGGGTGATTATTTCCTTCCCCATTTCAGGGAAGTTTTCAACTATTACTCTAGTATTTTCTTATGTTCTTTCTTTTTGTCTTCTTCTTCTGGGGCTCCTATGAATCAAATTTGGGGGCCTTTAAAATTGTCCCAGAGGTCCCTGAGGTTGTCCTCATTTTTTCTTTTTTCTTTTTTTCCTCTCTGCTTCATTTATTTTTACCATTCTGTCTTCTACCTAATTTATCCTATCTTCTGCCTCCATTATTCTACTTTTGGTTCCCTCCAGAGTGTCTTTGATCTTATTTGTTGCATTATTCATTATATATTGACTTTTTTATTCCTTCTAGGTCCTTGTTGAACATTTCTTGCATCTTCTCAATCTTTGTCTCCAGGCTATTTATCTGTAACTCCATTTTGTTTTCAAGATTTTGGATCATTTTCACTATCATTGTTCCAAATTCTTTTTTAGGCAGATTCCCTATCTCTTCCTCTTTTGTTTGGTTTGGTGGGCATTTATCCTGTTCCTTAACCTGCTGAGTATTTCTCTGCCTTTTCATCTTATTTAGATTGCTGTGTTTGAGGTAGCCTTTCCATATTCTGGCAGTTTGGGTTTCTCTTTATTGTGGAGGTTCCTTGCTGTGGGTGGGGTTGGTCGGGTGGCAAGGTTTCCTGATTAAGGAAGCTTGTGTCAGTGCTCTGGTGGGTGGAGCTGGATATCTTCTCTCTGGAGTGCAATGAAGTGTCCAGTAGTGAGTTTTGAGATGTCAATGGGTTTGGTGTAACTTTGGGCAACCTGTATATTGAAGCTCAGGGCTATGTTCCTGTGTTGCTGGAGAATTTGTGTGGTATATCTTGCTCTGGAACTTGTTGGCTCTTGGGTGGTGCTTGGTTTCAGTGTAGCTATGGAGGCTTTTGGATGAGCTCTTATTAATTAATGTTCCCTGGAGTCAGT
>SJYX01000805.1:10175-72238 GCA_006410675.1 Oreotragus oreotragus
ACAGAGGATGAGATGGCTGGATGGCATCACTGACTCGATGGACGTGAGTCTGAGTGAACTCCAGGAGATGGTGATGGATAGGGAGGCCTGGCATGCTGTGATTCATGGGGTCGCAAAGAGTCGGACACGACTGAGCGACTGAACTGAACTGATGCTATTTGTCTTTCTCTTCCTGACTTACTTACTTCATTTAGTATGATAATATCTGGTCCATTTATGTTGCTGCAAATGGCATTATTTCATTCTTTCTATGGCTGAGTAGTATTCCATTGTATATATATATACCACATCTTTATCCACCCCTCTGTTGATGGACATTTAGGTTCCTTCTATATCTTGGCTATTGTAAATAGTGCCGCTGTGAACATAGGGGTGCATGTATCTTTTCTAATTATAGTTTTGTCTGGGTATATGTCCAGGAATGGGCTTGCTGGATCTTTAGTTTTGGGGGGAACCTCCATATTGTTTTCCATAATGGCTGTACCAATTTACATTCCCTGTGAGGCTGGTATTGATCCTCTGATCTTACTGTTAAGGAAACTAAGATCTGAGATATTAAGTGATAAAGCCAGTTGAAACCCAGATCTGTCTAATTCCCAGTACAGCTCCCAAGTATTCTTCCTGCTACTCCATACCTAAGCAGGATGCACAAGGTAACAGTGCTAGCATTTTAGAAACTGGCTCAGTCTTCCCTGAGTGGACTGTTGCTCCACTGGAAACCCGACAAGAGTGTTTAAATTTGGTTTCTTTAAAAACAAAAGTAGTATTTCCCTGGTGGTCCACATGGTTAAGAATCTGCCTCCCAATGTAGTGGACGTGGGTTCGATTCCTGCTCTGGGAAGATTCCACATGCTGTGGGGCAACGCAGCCCGTGCACCGCACCTACAGAGCCTGTGAGCTGCAGCTACGGAGCCTGGGCACCTAGAGCCCGCGCTCCACGACAGAGAAGCCAGGGCGATAGAAGCCCGAGCAGCTCAGCTGGAAAGCGGCCCTGCTGACTGCAACTAGAGAAAGCCCACACACAGAAACAGAGACCCAGGGCAGCCAAATGCATAAGTTAAAAAAACTTAATAGAAAACAAAATAAAAGTAATTTATGCACATGGTGAAAATATCAAGCAGTAATGAAAAGTGTAAGACAAAACTCTTTTCTCTCTATTATTGTTTCCTTTCCAAACCTACTTTCCCGAAGTCACAGCTACCAACAGTGTTTTCAGTGCTACTCTGCAGAATGTTTTTGTGGTCCACAGTGACATTTAACACATCAGATGGTCAGGAGATTCAGAACCATGTCATGTGAGAAAGAACTGAAGGAACTAGAAAGGTTTACTCTGCAGAAGAGACTGAGAGGCAAAGCTGCTGTCTTCAGATGTCTGGAGGACAGTCATGCGGGAGAGTCCTGTTCCCCGTAGCCCCAGAGGTCACAGTCGGAACCCACAGTATGGATACTATAAGAGGCAAATTTTAGCTCAGCAAAAGGAAGAACACAGCCATTTCAATAAGGGTAAAAATGTACCTCCTGCAGGAAGAATTCAAACAAAGGCTACGTGACCACTTAGCAAAGACATCTTAATGGTAACAGGAGCATAAGGGGGAGGTTATCAGACTCCAGGTCATGAGAAAGGGTGTTAAAGTCAATTTAGAGGAACATTTTAAAATAAATAGAATAAAGTGAAAAAAAGTCTCAGAATACATCACATTAAAGGTTTTAAGTAGTGTTATAGAAACTTTTTTCCTTAGGTATATGTTGCCTGTATGCAAGGTTGTAATGTAAAGCATATTTCATACTGCAGGCCATGGTCAAAAAATTTTGAGAGATACTCCTCTGGGTGGCCATCAAGGTACTTGCAGACACTTACTGTGTGAAAGAGGTCTTGACTGGAGTCAGAAGACAGGTCCTCTTACAGCCCCATAGTCATCTTTCTCTGAGCTCTTCCCCATTTGTTCATTAACAGTCAAAGTCATTTAGAACTTTAGATAGAATGTCTAAAGCCCTTTCCAGTTCTAGAATGTTCTATGTTAATTCAGGAGATATTGCTTGAGCAGTGCATTCTGTATGCCAGGCACTTTCTAAGTATGGGGATACAGTAGTGAACAAAACAGACCAAAAATAAGCTCCTGCTCCTTGTGGAGATTACATTCTAACAAGAACAGACAGTAAGGTAAATGAGTGAATCATGGTGAATGTTAACAATTTGTGCTAAGTGCTTAAGGAAAACAAGATAAACAGAGAAGAGGGATATGAAATATTGGAGAGGATAGATGGAGTGGTCAGTGAGTCCTCCCCTAGAGGGTGACTTTTGAGTAAAGACTTGGTGACCACTAGCCATATGGATTCCTAGGATCCCCAGGTGGAGGGAACAGCAAATACCAAGGGGTGGGAAAGGGCCTGGAGTGTTCCTTGGAAAGCAGGGAGGCCAGTGTCAGTGTGATTGGAAGAGAGTGGAAAAACATCGTCAAAGATGAAGTCAGACAGGGAACCGGGGGCCCAGGGCAGAGCTCTTTAGAGCTGCTTCCATTCCTTTGGTAGTCTGCAGATGGTAATTCTACCTTCTCCCACTTATGAGGATGGGCAGTGAGGAGAGGGGAATGTGCTCTCAAAACTATGAGATCCTGGGCAAATATGACATTTTGACCACTTTGTGGATTAAGGTAAATGAAGCAAGTCAGTGACCATGAGAGAACGCCAGCCCTCTCCCCAAGGCCCACCTGGCCCACCCTTCGAGAGTGCAGTCTTCTAGCCCACAGCAGACCTCTCAGCAGTGCCTGTGCTATCGAGAGTCTAAGAGTTTCTTTGCTTTTGATTTAGAAATTCCACCACCCAAAGCTAAGTAGTCTTCATCGGGAGAACTTCATCTGGAATCTCAAAAGTGTTCCTCTTCTGGAGAAATACCTCTTTGTCTTGGGCCAGAATCGGAATCGAGAGATTGTTGAACAGGTTATTCAGCTGTTCAAGGATGAAGTGATGACCAGTCTAAGTCATTTTAGAGAATGTGAGTACACCCCCCAATCAAGTAAGTGTATTTCTTAATTTTTAAATTGTCAAATTTCAAACCAGCAGAAAAGTATGGAGGTACAACTTAGCTTTAACAATCTTAATACTTGGTCATATTTGGTCCTGTTGCTTTTAAAGAATAATACTTTCATCTCCCTTAAAATTGAATTTGAAGCCCCTCTAAATTTACATGATTCTGCCTCTCCCCTCCCTACTAAGTTTGCATACATCTTTTAATATTAGTCAGTTGTGTCCAACTCTTTGTGACCCCATGGACTATACAGTCCATGGAATTCTCCAGGCCAGAATACTGGAGTGGGTAGCCTTTCCCTTCTCCAGGGGATCTTCTGAACCCAGAGATTAGGTCTCCCACATTACAGGTGGATTCTTTACCAGCTGAGCCACAAGGGAAGCCCTATAATATTACTACATAGTATTTGTAAATTACCTATATAGTCTTTTACATACTTTCAGACTTTAGATAAATGGCATCACACTGTATATTATCATCCTGCAAACTGATTTTTTATTCAATACTATGTTTTTCAGATTGATCCATTTAATAGATGTAGTTTTAGTTCATTTAGTTGATTAGTTTTAACTGCTGAATAATATTCCATTGTGTGTGTATATACTATAATTTATTTCAATGTAATTTTTTGAGTCTATTCTCTTGTTAATGGAATTTTAAGTTTATATATATATATAAGGAAAAAAATTGAGAGATACTCCTCTGGGTGGCCATCAAGGAACTTTCAGACACTTAACAGTGTGAAAGAGGACTCGACTGGAGTCAGAAGACCTGGGTTCTCTCTCAGCCCCATAGTAGCAACTTGTCATCTTTCTCTGAACTCGTCCCCATTTGTTCATTGATGGTCAAAGTCATTTAGAACTTTAGATAGAGTGGTCAATGCCTAAAGGCCTTTCCAATTCTAGCATTTTCTATGTTAAGAGCATTCATCTATTCAGCAGATATTGCTTGAGCAGTGCATTCTACATGCCAGGCACTATTCTTAATGTAGAGATTCAGTAGTGAACACACATATATATATACATAAATGATGCTGCAATGAGCATGCCAAGGCATATCTCCTTAAGTACATGGGCAGCAATTTCTCTGGGGTGTAATGAGCCTTCTGACCCAACATGAAGCACTGGTCAAAGGACAAGGAACTGAGGGGGCGTTTCTTGCAAAGCCGAGGATAAGCAGTGCACATCCTTTTCGTCCTCTGCTTTCTGCAGCAGTTGGCTCACGCTGCCATTTAAAAACACCAAAGACTAAGGATTATTGCTGTAGCCTCCTAACTGGTCTCCCTGCTCCTGTCTGTCTTTTAATTTCATGGCTGCAGTCACCATCTGAGTGATTTTGGAGCCCCCAAAAATAAAGTCTGACACTGTTTCCACTGTTTCCCCATCTATTTCCCATGAAGTAATGGGACCAGATGCCATGATCTTAGTTTTCTGAATGTTGAGCTTTAAGCCAACTTTTTCACTCCACTTTCACTTTCATCAAGAGGCTTTTTAGTTCCTCTTCACTTTCTGCCATAAGGGTGGTGTCATCTGCATATCTGAGGTTATTGATATTTCTCCCGGCAATCTTGATTCCAGCTTGTGTTTCTTCCAGTACATCTCATGATGTACTCTGCATATAAGTTAAACAAGCAGGGTGACAATATACAGCCTTGACGTACTCCTTTTCCTATTTGGAACCAGTCTGTTGTTCCATGTCCAGTTCTAACTGTTGCTTCCTGACCTGTATACAGGTTTCTCAAGAGGCAGGTCAGGTGGTCTGGTATTCCCATCTCTTTCAGAATTTTCCACAGTTTATTGTGATCCACACAGTCAAAGGCTTTGGCATAGTCAATAAAGCAGAAATAGATGTTTTTCTGGAACGCTCTTGCTTTTTCCATGATCCAGTGGATGTTGGCAATTTGATCTCTGGTTCCTCTGCCTTTTCTAAAACCAGCTTGAACATCAGGAAGTTCATGGTTCATGTATTGCTGAAGCCTGGCTTGGAGAATTTTGAGCATTACTTTACTAGCATGTGATTACTACACTATCTTAATTTCTTTAACTTTTAAAGTCTTCATATCTGATAGAACATGTCCTCTCATTTTCTTGTTCCTCTTTAAGAGGGTCTTGACTTTTTTTGTTCTTTCTACATTTCCATATCAATTTTGGAATCAGCTTGTCATGTTTAAAGAAAAATTTTGTTGAGATTTTGGCTAGATGTGGACTGAATACATGTATACATATATATATATATATATATTTTGAGAAAATGTGTATAAGATTGAGTAATATAATCCATGAACACTGGTCCATCTCTCCATTTATATAGACCAATAAAGGGTCTATATGATGATATGTTTAGTTATCCTTTTACTGTTGATTTCTACTGTTGCATTATGGTCAGAGAATATACTTTGTATCAGTGCTGTCCAGTAGAATTTTCTTCAATGATGGAAATGTTTTGTATCTGTGCTATATAATATAATAGCTCCTGTGTGGCTGTTGAGCACTTGAAATGTGGCTAGTGCAACTAAGGAACTGAACTTTCAATTTTATTTAATCTTAATGAATTTAAATGGCAACTTATGACCAGTGGCTATCATATGGGGCAGAACAGCTCTATATGATTTCAGCACTTTCAAATTTCTTAACATGTACTTCATAATGAAGCATTTGGTAATTAAAAAAAAAATGTTTCCTGTATGCTAAACAGAATTTATGCAGTAGGTGTTGGGTACAAAGTATTCCGTAGGTGTTGTGTACAAATATGTCCAGTAGGTCAAATCTATTAATCTTGTTTAAATTTTCTATACTGTTGGAGAAGGAAATGGCAACCCACTCCAGTATTCTTGCCTGGAAACCGTCATGGACAGAGGAGCCCGGCAGGCTACACGGAGTCACAAGGGTCAGACACGACTTAGCGCCGAAACCAAACCACCACTGTTGGCCTACCTTTTTGTCTACTTGCTGTAACAATGATCAAGAAAAACGTGTTTATAATCTCCCACTCTAATTGTGAATTGCCTATTTTTATTTGTATTTCTGTCAAATTTTGCTTTATATATTTCAAGGCAGTGTGCACATAAAATTAGAATTGTTATCTTACTAGAAAACTGAATCTTTTATCAATATAAAGTATCCTTCTTTATCTTGCATTTTGCCTTAACATCTACTCCATCTGATACTATACAGCTATCCCATCTTACTTTTTGTTCTCTTGATTTTTTTCTGTCTTTTCCATTTTTACTTTTCTTTCTCCCTTCTTTTGAGTGAATTGTTTTTGTGCTAATTATTTTGTCTTTTTTTCTCTGTCTCCAGAAAATCATGTACTTTGAATGATAACCTTATAAAGTCTAACATGCTACTTCAACTTATCCAAGTCTGATACAGGGACCTTAAAATAATTTAATTCCATTTATCTCCTTCCTGCTGTTTTAGTAAACTTTAATTCTATATTTTTCACCACAAAAAACATTATTATTTTTGTTGTAGAGTCAAGTTTATTTAGATTTACTTATATATTCACTTTTTATCTTCCAGCACCCCAAACCTTCTATTTGGGGTCATTTTCTTTCTGCCCAAAATACATCTTTCCAAATTTCCTTTAATGCAGTTCTTTAATGGTGAACTTTCTCTGATTTTGTCTGAAAATGTGTTTATTTTGTCTTCATTCCTGAAGGATATTTTCACAGCCTATAGAATTTTAGATCTCATGGGTTTAGAATTTTAGAATTCTGCTGTCTTTTAGCTTCCATTGCTGCTGAGAAACCAGCTGTCAGTCTGTTGTTTCTCTGAAGATAATGTGTCTTTTTCTCCTTTGGGTTGCTTTTCAGATTTTTTTTTTTTTTTTACTTTACTCGGGTTTTCCAAACCTATGTGTGAACATTGTCTTTCATCATTTATAGAAAATTCTTGCCTCTGCACCTAATCCCCTTCTTCTCCTTTTGAGACTCCAATTAAGCTCATATTATGCCTTCTCATTGAATCTGCTGTGTATATTACCTTCTCTTTTTTTCTGCCCATGCTGCATTTTGGAAAATTTTCTATCCTATTCTGTAGTTTATTGAATCTTCTTAGCTATGTCTAATCTCTTAAACCCAACCATTGCATTCTTAATTTATTCATTGTATTTTTCAGTTTTAGAAGTTCTTCTTGATTACCTCTCTATAGTAACCGTCTTGGGCCATACTCTATATCAGCACACAGGGAAATCGGTTACCAAGAGCAAGAACAAGAAACTGGCCATAGACATTGAACCAAAGACTTCAGTAACTGGGCATAGGATGTATTCACACAGCACCCAGGTTTAGCATTTGGTTTCAAGGCTATATTTCTGTCCTTCTCCCTCCTTGGAACAGAAGCAGTCTAAGCAGTGGGTTAGTAGCAGATTTGGTCCTGCTGTTATGAGTTAGGAGGCCCTCTTCACTGCCTCCAGCTTCACGTGGTGAGCGTGTTTCCCAACGAACAGGTAGCATTTTAAGTTCCTTCTTACAAAGGGGGAAAACATATTGCTGATCTGGAACACAATAGGCAAGCCTGTGGGTTTATTCCTTCTCACTGCTCACTTGTGCTTGGCATTTCTATTCAGTTTGTATAAATCTATCTTGGTTTTGAGGCTGGTTGTGTACCTTTTGTTTTCTCTTGTTATTTTTATCATTGCTGTGTATATTGTGGTTATCAAAGTATGAATTCACTCTGCTGTCTTGGTCAGAACTCTTTCTTTTCTTTTGTTAATTCTCAAATTCAACTACTTCCGTTATTTTATTCCAAGCACTAAGTAGCTGGATCTTTTTTTTAATAGGCCACTGGACACGTGAAAAGAAGCAATGAAATGAGAGAGGTTTCCACGTATACAGATTGCATTCATGAAGTGATATATTTCATTTATTCTAAAATACCAATCCACTGTATAAGATATCAGGTTGTTTTATTAACCTCTAAGGAAGAAAAAATATTGTCAATGAAACTATGACATGGTATCAGTCATATGAGAAATCCCCATATCAGAAACATTAGTTTACAGTAATATTCATTGCTTCTACAGGCCACCCACTGTGCTACATCACTTTAGCACGATTTACACAACCCTAAGTCATATAGAAGAAATCAGAATTATATTTAAAAGCTAATAGCATGGACTTTATATCATGCACTTATTATAAAGTACGTGACTCACTGCTTCAGTATACACAGACATCCCCATCTCCTCCTAATCCTCACTCAGTGGTTTAAATCAGTGCTTCTCAAACTCTCCATGGTAAAAGACAAATTTGGGTTTCTCTTCCAACTCTCTGAAGCCTGATACATTTGGCCCTGCTGTTCAAGATTAATTCATGGCTCACACCATACATGATTTACCATGAGAGTTTGACAGCCCCAAAACTGGGCTATGCTGTTTATGAGATAAGGCCCCTGTCTTACTCTTGATGAAAAATCAAACAGTCTCAATTTCTGTTTTTATTCTCATGCACACTAATAACAGTTTGTGGGCCAGCACTAGCCACAGGCCCCCCACTTTGAGTGGTACTGACTTAAAATAACATCTATTCCAGTAATCAGAAGACTAGAGAAATTCAGAATTACTTTGTCATCAGAAATTTCTTTTCTAGGTTAAAATAAAGGCACATCTGGTCCATTCTAGCACTCTTTGCATCTTATAATAACATGAATGTATATATGTATAGATCTATATATATTAGACAAGATTAGACAAGTAAAGGGTAAAGAACTTAAAGATGAATTGATGAAACGTTTCAATTTTCATTGGCTCAGAGCCAAAATCAGGTGTTTGGTATGACGACAGTCTCCCTCTTCTGTCCTTATATTGATGAAAAGCAAAAGCAACCACCAAAATTAACTGCTTTTATCCTTTTCAGAGGAGATTGTTTTATTTCTCAAGAAAAAGAGGGTTTAGCTCTTTATCTCTGATTGCTCATCAAATTATTTGAATGCCCATACCTGAGAAAGTGGAGAAGGAAATGGCAAACCACTCCAATATTCTTGCCAGGGAAATCCCATGGACAGAGGAGCTTGGCAGGCTACAGGCCATGCAGTCTCAGAGTTGGACATGACTTAACAACTAAACCACCATCATCATCTGAAAAAGAGTAATGGAAAGAGAATGAACCAGGGTATTAAACAACTATTTTTACTTGGCTTGATTTTTCTCCTTTCAGGTATCAATCATGGAGATCTTAACGACTACAACATCTTAATAGAATCCAGAGAGTCAGCTTTTGGAGATGCTGTATATCAGGTGTCTGGGATTTTAGATTTTGAGGACATGAGCTATGGTTACTATGTGTTTGAAGCGGCGATCACCATCATGTACATGATGATTGAAAGCAAGACTCCTATACAAGTAGGAGGTCATGTCCTTGCTGGGTTTGAAAGTGTGGTCCCTCTGACTCCTGCGGAGAGGGGTGCTTTGTTTCTACTTGTATGCGGTCGGTTTTGTCAGTCACTTGTCCTAGCTGCATATTCTTGCCAGCTATACCCAGAGAATGAAGAGTATCTCATGATTAGTGTAAAAACTGGGTGGAAGCACTTACAGCAAATGTTTGACATGGGCCGGAAAGCTGTAGAAGAAATCTGGTTTGAAACTGCCAAGTCCTACGAATCTGGGATCTCCATGTGACTAGATAAAAATTCACATTAATTTGGGTAATGAAGAACCAATAGGACCTAATCTAATTCCATAAAGGGTTTTCCTGCACAGTTAAAGATGAATTGATGAAACATTTCAATGCACATGTAACCACTAAGGTCTTCTAGTAATTTCATGACCATTTTTTAACCTAAGAAAGTACTGCATGAGCAAGCATGACTTTCTATGGGTTTCACTTGCCTTGTGTATCAAACATGCAGAGTGATATTTTGAATCAAATAGTCTCTCAAGATCAATGATTTTTTTTAACTTTAAAAGGAATATATATGTATAGACATGTTCACATATTTTAGATAAGTGAGTGCAACACACAGACCTAGTTAACATATCACCAGTTCTAAAGCCTTCTCCCATCTCTTCATTGTTCATAATCTCTTTGTACCCTGCCTTTTGTATGGCACATCACTTGGTATCATGGGTGATGGCCGTGTAGAGCTATTTGAGGGCAGAAACCATGTAAATTGTTTTTCTGTCTTTCATCCATTCTTACACTGGTATAGTGCCTTTCCAGTGGTCTTTAAAAATATTTTCAAAATTAATGTATCCTAGAAGAAAGGCTGGAGAAAATAAGGCACACACTAATATGCCTCAGGAGAAAACAGATGTAGTACTCATAAGAGAAAGCTTTAACTTGTTTGAGAGGGCAGTTGAAACTGAAACTCCAGAGGCAGATGCCAGAACTCACTGGAACTGCAAGTAAGTAAATAAGACACCCAGACAAGCCAGTAACTCGTGAGGTATCTAAACAGTTTTCACACTAATACCAAGAAAGACCCAAGCAGATATTTTAAAATCCTCTACCATTTATGTTTCTTTTCATATGAATATATAATATTGGAGAACATAGCTTATGTATACTTGACTTTATTCACACCACTGTATTTCCTTCACTGATTTCTGGTCATGTCTCCCCTAGTATGATAAACAGTAAATAGTCATTCACTTAGTCTTGTGAGTATAGCTCTCCATTCTCTGTGGACGACTCAAGTCTAGAATCCTGGCCATTCAAACACCTTTTTAGTAGTTATCTCTTTTGATATATATGAGAATATATATATATATATATCCATCCAATGACCTACCTACAGAGCTATCTATTCTCTCCAAACGAGGTCTCCGAATTGTCTTGTATCACTCCTTTGTATCATTCTTATGTTCACCTTTAACTTCTGTGCCTCAGTTTCCTTGTCTGTGAAGGTGACGTAGCACCTATCTTACAGTTCCTGTAACACTTACCTCAAGGAGTTAGCTGTGAGGATTTCTCAGAGATAAATGCAAAGCTCTGAGCACAGGGCTTGGCACGTATAAAAGACTTAAGAAATGTCTCCTAAGTGAATGAACCAGGTTACCCAAACTCAGAATATTGGAATACTTTTCTTTTTGCCTCTCAAATTCAGTCAGTGACCTGATTCTTAGGAATCAGAATTTTAGATCAGTATCAGCTCCTATACAAGTAGGAGGTCATGTCCTTGCTGGGTTTGAAAGTGTGGTCCCTCTGACTCCTGCGGAGAGGGGTGCTTTGTTTCTACTTGTATGCGGTCGGTTTTGTCAGTCACTTGTCCTAGCTGCATATTCTTGCCAGCTATACCCAGAGAATGAAGAGTATCTCATGATTAGTGTAAAAACTGGGTGGAAGCACTTACAGCAAATGTTTGACATGGGCCGGAAAGCTGTAGAAGAAATCTGGTTTGAAACTGCCAAGTCCTACGAATCTGGGATCTCCATGTGACTAGATAAAAATTCACATTAATTTGGGTAATGAAGAACCAATAGGACCTAATCTAATTCCATAAAGGGTTTTCCTGCACAGTTAAAGATGAATTGATGAAACATTTCAATGCACATGTAACCACTAAGGTCTTCTAGTAATTTCATGACCATTTTTTAACCTAAGAAAGTACTGCATGAGCAAGCATGACTTTCTATGGGTTTCACTTGCCTTGTGTATCAAACATGCAGAGTGATATTTTGAATCAAATAGTCTCTCAAGATCAATGATTTTTTTTAACTTTAAAAGGAATATATATGTATAGACATGTTCACATATTTTAGATAAGTGAGTGCAACACACAGACCTAGTTAACATATCACCAGTTCTAAAGCCTTCTCCCATCTCTTCATTGTTCATAATCTCTTTGTACCCTGCCTTTTGTATGGCACATCACTTGGTATCATGGGTGATGGCCGTGTAGAGCTATTTGAGGGCAGAAACCATGTAAATTGTTTTTCTGTCTTTCATCCATTCTTACACTGGTATAGTGCCTTTCCAGTGGTCTTTAAAAATATTTTCAAAATTAATGTATCCTAGAAGAAAGGCTGGAGAAAATAAGGCACACACTAATATGCCTCAGGAGAAAACAGATGTAGTACTCATAAGAGAAAGCTTTAACTTGTTTGAGAGGGCAGTTGAAACTGAAACTCCAGAGGCAGATGCCAGAACTCACTGGAACTGCAAGTAAGTAAATAAGACACCCAGACAAGCCAGTAACTCGTGAGGTATCTAAACAGTTTTCACACTAATACCAAGAAAGACCCAAGCAGATATTTTAAAATCCTCTACCATTTATGTTTCTTTTCATATGAATATATAATATTGGAGAACATAGCTTATGTATACTTGACTTTATTCACACCACTGTATTTCCTTCACTGATTTCTGGTCATGTCTCCCCTAGTATGATAAACAGTAAATAGTCATTCACTTAGTCTTGTGAGTATAGCTCTCCATTCTCTGTGGACGACTCAAGTCTAGAATCCTGGCCATTCAAACACCTTTTTAGTAGTTATCTCTTTTGATATATATGAGAATATATATATATATATATCCATCCAATGACCTACCTACAGAGCTATCTATTCTCTCCAAACGAGGTCTCCGAATTGTCTTGTATCACTCCTTTGTATCATTCTTATGTTCACCTTTAACTTCTGTGCCTCAGTTTCCTTGTCTGTGAAGGTGAAGTAGCACCTATCTTACAGTTCCTGTAACACTTACCTCAAGGAGTTAGCTGTGAGGATTTCTCAGAGATAAATGCAAAGCTCTGAGCACAGGGCTTGGCACGTATAAAAGACTTAAGAAATGTCTCCTAAGTGAATGAACCAGGTTACCCAAACTCAGAATATTGGAATACTTTTCTTTTTGCCTCTCAAATTCAGTCAGTGACCTGATTCTTAGGAATCAGAATTTTAGATCAGTAAATGACGATCAAATCCATATCCTTCCTGCTATACTGTTTAGCGATGTACAATAGAAACCAATATTTATTAAGTATTTAAAAGAAAACTCTTTCTACTCTCACAGTAATTCTGACACTAAACGTGTGGGGTTTTCCCCTCACATTAAACAATGTGACACTAACTATTTGGAGCTAGAGCAGACCCCCCAGGTTAAGGGCCCAGTCCCTCAAAACTGCCTCCACCTCAGATGCTAGCCTCAAGTCCCAAGTTGTGCTTCTGACCAACTGGCTGTAAGTTGGGGGTTCTCATGAGCCCCTCCTCAGGTTCTATAATTTGCTAAGACAGCTCACAGAACTCAGGGAAATGCTTACCTATGTTTATTAATTTATTATAAAGGGTATGATAATAAAAGATGAAGAGAGGAAGAAGCATATAAGGTGAGGTCCAGAAGGGGCCTAAGCACCGAAGCTCTGTCTGTCTCGAGTTGCAGAGCACCATGCTCCTGGCATGTGGATCTGCTCACCAACCCAGAAGCTCCTGAACCTCTTTGGTTAGGGCTTTTATAGTGACTTCATTATGTAGGTATGGTTGATCAAATCATTGACCACTGGTGGTTAAATCAATCTCCCTCCTCTCCCCCTCCCCAGAGGGCAGGAGTGAGGCTGAAAGTTCCAGTCCTCTAGTCACTTGGTTGGTTCCGTTCATAACCAGCCCCCATCCTTCATGACTCACCTCGTTAGCATAAATTGAGATGTAGCTGAAAGCAGCTTATTATGAATAAAAAAGACATTCCTCTCTCCCCTACCACTCAGAAAATTACAAGAGTTTTAAAGGCTTTAAAACAGGGGACAAAGACCAAACATATTTTATGTTCTATTGCAGTACTTTACATACATTATCTCACTTAATCTCCACTATAAACCCATGAGAGAAGTACTCTTATGATTAATTCCCATTTTCAGATGAGGAAATAGATGCTTAAAAAGTTGAAGGAGTTTGCTCCAAGAGAACCAGGTACCCACCACACCACTTCCTCTCCCTTCCTCTCCTCCCTGGGGCTCACCTAACACACACCCTGTGTTAGGACAATCAAATGAGATGGTTCACAGAAAAATCCTTACGTTTCTCAAATTTAAGGGGTTGTGATTTTTATCTGGCTTGACCATTCAGGAAACTGGGGACTAGAAAAATGAACCAAAACTTGTATTTCACTCCCAGACCACTATTCATTTTCTTACACCGTGAAACTCTTAGGTTTCTGAGAGTTCAAGATTTCCTGCTTGTTTGGTCCTCCTGTTAACATGGGTTCTCTTTCCCTGAATTATGAATACAAATAATGCTGACCACCCTTTCAATTAAATATGTGCTGCCTTGCATTGCTATTTTACTATTTGGTGTTTGCTGCAGCTTATCTCCAGTCAGTCAGTTCAATGTGGCTTATAAACTCTTTGGTGGCATAAACTCAATAATATTTATTTCATTATCTTCAGAACCAAGTTCCCTGCCCAGCCCCTAGCACACCTTTAATAAAGGTCTGTTTGATGAACTGTTAGAATGAACGCACATCTACAGGTGCCAGTCTTTGGTTCTTTCCACCAATGAGGAGAAAATCCAGTTCTAGGTTTGGGAATTAATACCATTTGTCCAGCAAAGACTCTACTCTTGCAAGTATCTTTTCCTGTCCAGGCTTTTAGCCTCTCTCGATTGCAACAGAGCTTTAGTTTCTGGTCTTATTATCCAACCTACATCCTTCATATTAAGGTTTCCTGGTTGGCTCAGACAGTAAAGAATGTGCCTGCAATGCAAGAGACCTGGGTTCGATTCTTGGGTCGGGAAGTTCCCCTGGAGAAGGGAATGTCTACCCACTCCAGTCTTCTTGCCTGGAGAGTTCCGTGGACAGAAGAGCCTGGCGGGCTACATCCTTCATATTAGGGGCAGATAAAAACTCTGCTGCTGCTGCTAAGTCACTTCAGTCGTGTCCAACTCTGTGCGACCCCAGAGATAGCAGCCCACCAGCCTCCCCTGTCCCCAGGATTCTCCAGGCAAGAATACTGGAGTGGGTTGCCATTTCCTTCTCCAACGCATGAAAGAGAAAAGTGAAAGTGAAGTCGCTCAGTCATGTCCGACTCTTAGCGACCCCATGGACTGCAGCCCACCAGGCTCCTCTGTCCATGCGATTTTCCAGGCGCTAGTTAATATTGCTGTGTGACAATTTAACCAAAAACTTAGTGGCTTAAAAGCTCAATATTTTTTTTTATCTTATGGTATCTTCAGGTCATGAATTCAGACAGGCACTAGGACAGCTTGTCTCTGCTCCACGATATCTGAGGCCTTTGCTGGGAAAACCTGAATGCTGGGGGAGGTTTCATGGCTGGGGGAGATTCAGTGACAGAGGACTAAAATCATCTGGAGGAATCCTCACTCACAAATCTGGCAGGACACGCTGGAACCTCATCTGGGCTGTTGGTGGAACATCTCTCCGTTTGGTCTCTGCTCCCTCACAGCATGGTGCTGGGGTTCCAAGAAACACCTGCCCAAGAGAACAAGACAGGAATATATTTTTTATGACCTGCCTTTGAAAGTCATATGATATTACTTCCATTGAAGTCACAAGCCCACCCAGATTCAGGGCAAGGGGACACAGAACCTCTCAGTGGGAAGCATCCATGCCACATTGTAGGAGGAACATGTGGGGCAGGAGATCATGAGGCTTCATCATCCTAAAACATCAATTTAATCCTCTTTCCCACTACCTACAGAGAAAAGATTCTGTCACTGAAAGTGTTCTAAATTTGGCCTAAAATACCTTTCCTCTTTTCCTGTGTTTATTGACTTCACTCTGGCCAGACAGAACTACTCTGTCAGCCACTTGTTAAACTCATTTTTACTTCTGCCCTTTTATCTCATATGGCTCCCTCTTCTTTTGATCTAATAAATTCTACCTCTCACTTAAAACTCATCCTGCTTAATTCTGCAGGATGAACTAAGGTGACAGGGATCCTCAGAGTTCCCAAAGGTTACACTGCCACCTAAGGATGCTTTCAGAACACCATCTGTCTGGATGTGGCTCTTGCTATCTTGCCTTGGCTCTCCTTCCTATGTGCCCGGGAAGCAGAAATGAATGGAGAGACCTCAAACCACAGCTCTTTCCCAAGCTACCTCCTTTTCAAAGCCCAGAACTCTGAATAATAAATTTTTGACCAACATGAAGAGGACAAAGTCCCTACCCTGTAGACCTTTTCTTGGAGGAGACTATGAGCAAATGACTACAAGTTAATTCAGACCTAGTCAGTTGTCGCCCTTAAAGAAACTTAAAACATGAATAGTAGATAGTTTACATAGGGACTGAAGCCATATTTTAAAAAGTGGTGGAACAGAGAGATGGATAATGAAGACTCAAATATACATAGTTTCTGTATAGAAGATAACAGCTGTGTATGGTGACGGTAGGGTATTGCTTTAACTAGATTGGTCGGAGGAATCCTTTCTAATGAAGTCAAAGGCAGAGGAGAATACTAAGGTGAAAGTTCTCCCAAAGATGTAAACCTCATGATAATTTGCTTTATATGTATAAAAACACATGTATTAGCAATGAAAGTGGAAGGTATATTCAAGAAGGGAGATAATAAGAGGGAGGGTGAAGGGTAAAATCTGAGGTGCTTGGGCCTGTTTTGAGAACAGGGCAGGAAAAGCAAGCAATTAATAGGCGGTCCCACACCATTACCACCAGGGAAGGCAAAGTGAAAGTGCTAAGTTGCTTAGTCGTTTTGTCCGACTCTCTGCGACCCCACAGGCTATAGCCACCAGGCTCCTCTGTCCAAGGAATTCTCCAGGCAAAATACTGGGGTGGGTTCATATTCCCTTCTCCAAGGGATCTTCCCAACCCAGGGATTGAACCCAGGTCTCCCGCATTGTATTGCAGGAAGATTCTTTACCATCTGAGGAGAAAAGTTATGACCAACCTAGACAGCATATTAAAAAAGAGACATTACTTTGCCAACAAAGGTCCGTCTAGTCAAAGCTATGGTTTTTCCAGTAGTCATGTATGGATGTGAGAGTTGGACTATAAAGAAAGTTGAGCACCGAAGAATTGATAATTTTGAACTGTGGTGTTGGAGAAGACTCTTTTGAGAGTCCCTTGGACAGCAAGATCCAACCAGTCCATTCTAAAGGAAATCAGTTCTGAATATCCGTTGGAAGGACTGATGCTGAAGCTGAAACTCCAATACTTTGGCTACCTGATGCGAAGAACTGACTGACTCATTGGAAAAGACCCTGATGCTGGGAAAGACTGAAGGCGGGAGGAAAAGGCAATGACAGAGGATGAGATGGTTGGATGGCATCACCGATTCAAGGCACATGAGTTTGAGTAAGCTCCTGGAGTTGGTGATGGACAGGGAAGCCTGGCGGGCTGCTGTCCGTGGGGGCGCAGAGTCGGACACGACTGAGCAACTGATCTGACTGAATTGAACATCATTGCTCTCCTGGAGGTTATAACTTAGTGCTGAACAGAAAGTGAAAGTGAAAACAGAGCGCAAAGCGTGGGAAAGGGTCGTGAGCCATAATTCCACTTCTCCTTGGCCAGGGTCTTCCTGCCCTCCTCCTCATGTTCTAGTTCCCCTTCGTTGGGCTGAGATCCCTGTCAGTGCCTTCGCACCCCAATTCCCCATAGCCCATGAGGGCAATAGACTCTCGCTCCGCCCCGCCCCCAAGAACTTCCGCGTCCTCGGCTGCCCCGCCCCCGGCGGTTCTGCGCACGCGCGGGAGCCATATTAGCCGCGGATTCTCGGGCACTGTCGTGTCTTTCCCGCGGAGAAAGGTGCTCGGTGTTGGTCTCCACTCTTCAGCGTCTTCCCTCCGGTGAGCCTTTACCCACTGCGCACCCGCGGAAGCTTGGGCGCTCTGCCCGCAGGCCGGGGCCGTGGGCGTCGCGGCAGAGCGGGTCCCGGCCTGCAGCGGCCGCCGAGGAGCCGTGGGCGCGATGACTCTGCACCGGCTCGTCAGTGACGGACTCGGCGGGGGACTGGCCCCGGCCGGCCTCCATCGGGCTTCCCTGCGCTGGGCGAGCATCGCGGGGCCAGGGACCCCCGGGCGGCGGGGCGGGCGCGGGCCTGGTGGGCAGGACGGAGTGGTATTAGGGCTGCCTCGGTCCCAGGAAGAGTTCGTACGCGAAAGTGAACCTGCGGGAGAGGAGGTGCGGGGGACTCGCTTCGGGCGGTTGACTGGCGTGGAGATGAGAAAGTTGTGTTCTCGCGCGACTCAAGCCCGACGGGTCTCCTCTCTGTGCCCTCCTGGCTCTCTGCTCAGGGCCACACTTACCTTTCAGCTGCCTGTTGCAGTACCCTCATAACTGATTATTCTGCCCCAGTCTTCAGCCAGAGCGATCTTTCTAAAATGCCAGTCAGCTTCTGTGGCTCTTTGGCCCAGCATCATTCCTTGGAGCCCCATTGCTTAAGAGATAAAATCCACAGTTTTTACCTGGGCATGCGGGCCTTCGGGGCCTGATCCCTGCTTATCTTCCCATTCTTAATTCTCAGTATTCCAGGATTTGGGAAAATTGGCTCTGGAAGCCGAAGTTTGGCTTTTCCACCAAGTCACGCTGAGCCCCAGTGTTGCCTTCTGCAGAAATAGTAATAATAATGCCCAAGATTACTGTCCCGCTTCTCCCTTTCATGGTTCAGGACCCAGTATCATCCTCTGGAGAAAGCCTAAGCCTCTTAGCTTGGCATTCAAAGCTCCACTTGATCTAGATACTTGTTTAGTTCTTTAGTTTTTTCATATATCTGTATATTTTTTACATTTTTTAATTGGAGGAGAATTGCGTAACAATGTTGTGTTGGTTTCTGCTGTACAAGGTGTGAATCAGCCATAAGTATACATATATCCCCTCGCTCTTGAGCCCTTCCTCCCAGCCGCTCCCATCCCACCTTTCTAGGCTGACACAGAGCACTAGGCTGAGCTCCCTGTGCTATACAGCAGCTTCCCACTAGTTACCTGTTTTACACATGATGGGGTGTGTATTTCACTGCTACTCAGTCCCAACCTCTTCCTCCTGCCCCCACTGTGCCCACAAGTCCCTTCTCTACATCTGTGTCTATCCCTGCTCTGCAAATAGGTTCATCTGTACCGTTTTCCTAGATTCCTGCATATGTGTTAATACACAATATTTGTTTTTCACTTTGCGACTCACTTCACTCTGTTTAACAGGCTCTAGACTCATCCACCTGGGTTCAGCTGACTCCAGTTAGTTCCTTACTATGACTGACTAGTATTTCATTGTGCCTGTGAATACAGCTTCTTTACTCATTCATCTGTAGATGGACATGTAGGTTGCTTCCACGTCATCTATGTATATTTTTAACTTCAGCAACTTGTCTTACCCATTGAGCGATCCTGCCTCAGTGCCCTTTGTTCATGCTTTCTCCTCTGCCTGGAATGCCGTGTCCTCCTTTCTTCCCCTAGTCTTCCTCTTAGATCTGAGTGTTCTCAGCCTTATTTCTGCCTTTCCTGCTTCTAATGTGGGCTCATATTCTGTATTTGTTTCACAAAAACTACTTTCTGGATTTTCTCCAACCTGTTCCCACTCTACCCTTAGTGCCTCTGTTTCCACACTGCTTTATAATTGTCCTCCTGTGTCTGCTTCCCTCACTGTAAACTCTTTAGGAAAGGGATTGGTCTTACCTATCTTGGTATTTCAGCGTTTAGCATAGTGCCTGGGTACACCATAATGTTGGCTGAATGAAGAGAGTGGACAAAACAGATTTTTTTCAAGTCAAGAAATGCTTTTAAAATTGTAGGTTTCATTTTAATAATTACCTTATTTTCTATTTACAGGAATTATCATAAACTTAAGAAAACATGGTGAGTTAATACACATGCCAATAAACGGTTGCCTGATAAATAGAATTGCTTGTACCCATCTTACCAACTTGCATGAGAAAATTGAAATGGAATGGTATCTTCTTATCAGTTTCCTCCCACACTCTGGATTTTGCATGCCAGGATGTGTTCTGTAAAATGATTTGTGGGTTTGCAGGGGTTGACTTATTTTTAGTGGGTAGAAATCACTTGTATGTTTTTCCTTTGCAGTCTCGAAGATATGACTCCAGGACCACTATATTTTCTCCAGAAGGTAAAATATAAATTGTTTGATCTGTCTCAAATAAAATTAAATATTTTTAAGTGTTAAGTCGTTCATCCTTTTTGTACTTTGAGGTCATTATGGTCACTAGGTTAACTATGTGCTTCATAGGACTATTAGGAAAAGTGGGACAGTTGTTTGTAGCTCTCTAGTGTTGTTGCTGATTGCTCTTGAACCAGTGGTGCAAGAACTAGGAGGAGAGTCTTGGTTTCTTGCTGCTTGTGTTTTGTAGGTCGCTTGTACCAAGTTGAATACGCCATGGAAGCTATTGGACATGCAGGCACCTGTTTGGGAATTTTAGCAAACGATGGTGTTCTGCTTGCAGCAGAGAGACGCAACATCCACAAGCTTCTTGATGAAGTCTTTTTTTCCGAAAAAATTTATAAACTAAATGAGTAAGTGCAATCTTAGGGAAGAAAGTTGAAAACATCTCATCATATTTTGGGGAGGGTTATGCACCATGACACGGTACAATTGAACATTTGGTTGTGTTTTTACTTCTGAAAATTCCTGGTTTTAACTTACTTACTTGAAGCCTCCTTGAGGCCCATGGCCATAAATGCAGGGGCGCAGGTACTCAGTGGAGAAACGCTGTATAGTGATGAGAGTACAGGCATGGTGGTCACTCAGCCTTGGGTTAAATCTGCTGCTGCTGCTAAGTCGCTTCAGTCATGTCCGACTCTGTGTGACCCCATAGACGGCAGCCCATCAGGCTCCCCCGTCCCTGAGATTCTCCAGGCAAGAACGCTGGAGTGGGTTGCCATTTCCTTCTCCAATAGAGGAAAAGTGAAAAGTGAAAGTGAGCTTGCTCAGTCCTGTCCGACTCTTAGCGACCCCATCGACTGCAGCCCACCAGGCTCCTCCATCCATGGGATTTTCCAGGCAGGAGTACTGGAGTGGGGTGCCACTGCCTTCTCCGTGGGTTAAATCTAGGTTCCACCAATACAAGCTGTGACTTCACACCTGTTGTTTAACTTCTCTGGGCCTCCAGTAGAGCCTACTGGAGTGATTGTGGCGTTTCCGTGAAATAAAATGAATGAGTGAAATAAGCTCGCATAGTGTTAGGAATATAGGAGGACCTCGAGCTATTGTTTAGAATGGTTACGAGGAATTAGTTTTAATTACACTGACTCTTATCAAAGACCACGCCTCCTGAAAGTCTTGGAAAAGTTTAGACAGGGCCTGTACACTAGTGAAATTTCTGATATATTTGGGTGTTCAGGACTGCAGCTAGCAGAGAGCTGAATTTGCTGATTGGAGACCCTCCCTTCTGCGGGGTGCCATGTGAATGTTGGCTATAGGGCCTTTTTGATACGTGCACCCCAGAAGGTGTCATCCCTGCACAGAATCACTGTTGGGCCCTCTCAAGCAGCCTGCAGGCTTGATTGGGCACAGTGCCAGAGGAGTCAAGGCTGTAGGAGATCCAGGGCAGCCTTCAGGAAACGGAGGGTAGATAAAGAAAATGCACCCTCCCAGCGAGCCTAGCCCTGTGCTTCCTTGTCAGGCTCAAAAAATAACCTGCCCTTCAGTCCCTTCACCTTCACCCCCATCAAGTGAGGCCTTTGAAAGTGAGAGTACTTACACCTAAGAGTGTGAAGTAGTCTCTCTTCCTGTCTGGCAAAACATTTTTCTTCCTTGTGGTTGAATCTTCTTGGGATTTACCCTAGCTTCCTAGTGTTTATTCTCTTGCCCTGTTCACAGGGTGGTGATGGTAAATGCATCTGTTGTGAAGAACTCAAGGGTGCATTTGTTTATCTTATGTGTTGAATGACATCAAATGGAAAATTTCCTACAAAGATAAAACTCACGTAGTTTTTGCCTCAAGAGTGTAGCAACTGTGAATAAGCATGGTGAATTTCTAATAGAATTTAGTGTATTTTAAAACTGGTAAAATACCTCTGGCAAACATCCTCCCTAATTACAGATAAATGTCTTTCTTTTCTGCAAGGGATATGGCCTGTAGTGTGGCAGGCATAACTTCTGATGCTAATGTTCTGACCAATGAACTGAGGCTCATTGCGCAAAGGTATGGTCATAAATAATTGATATGTAAAGTTAGTTTTGATGTTTCTAAGAAGAATGCATTTTTTTTTTGAAGATTAAAGTCATTAAAAACCTATTAACTGAAAATTACAGTTTGTTTATTTCTTTAACCAAACTCGTAAAATATTTGGTTGGCCAAAAAGATCATTCATCTTATGGCAAATCTGAACGAACTTTTTGGCCAACCCAGTATTGTTTACAGTAAGGTTATTAAGAGTTGCCATACCCTCTACCCTCCCCCTTCAGATGACAACTGTTATGTTGTCCCCATGGCACAGATTTTTTTTAAGAGGGTATTTTGCTTAGAGTGTGTAGAGTGTTTTAGAGAAAACTATTAATATGCCAGTTTCTTTATCCTAGGTATTTATTACAGTATCAGGAGCCAATTCCTTGTGAGCAGTTGGTCACAGCACTGTGTGATATCAAACAAGCTTATACACAGTTTGGAGGTACTGAAACTTTTGGAAATTTTATTCCCAAAAGTTAAAACGTTTTATGAGTAGTAACCTTTTTGAAACAGTAAAAAGAAATTGAAAATGAAATAAGTAGACACTTTTCATACATTCCAGCTTCATGAACTAACTGGCTTCCACTATGTAGANTATACACAGTTTGGAGGTACTGAAACCTTTGGAAATTTTATTCCCAAAAGTTAAAACGTTTTATGAGTAGTAACCTTTTTGAAACAGTAAAAAGAAATTGAAAATGAAATAAGTAGACACTTTTCATACATTCCAGCTTCATGAACTAACTGGCTTCCACTATGTAGACTGTCAAACATTTTATTAATAGACTACTGAAAGGCCAAAATAACTTTTTAAAATCAGAAAACAAATGACTTTTTACGTAATAGTAATGGTATTCAGCACTGGTCATCTGTGTATTCCCTCTCCTCACTGCATCCAAATCCTAGAAACAAAAGTGGAATTTCTGATGGAGCTTATCTGTGGTGGCCAGAACATGAGCAGTTTATGAATGCTTAACTTTCACAGAAGAGGGTTAGCCACATTCACTGAGCTCAAGTAACCATAGTGATGCTAAATTTAGAGTGTTGACATGTGTGACTTTGATTTCTCTGTTAAAGGAAAACGTCCTTTTGGTGTTTCATTGCTTTACATTGGCTGGGATAAGCACTATGGCTTTCAGCTCTATCAGAGTGATCCTAGTGGAAATTATGGAGGTTGGAAAGCCACATGCATTGGAAATAATAGTGCTGTGAGTATTTTTGTGTTGCTGTAAAAATCTAGCAAAAGGTCTAATAACTGCCATAATTACAAGGTAGTGATGAGTGTAAACAACATTTTAAGGTAGCTGCAGCAAACTTAACATGATATGAAAATCTCTGTGATTTCTATTGGTGATAAAGTCACAGGTAGTACTAATACTGCTAGGATTTATTACCTACAATAATAATAAAAGGAGATACCAGTTTTCAGTTAGAAGTTGTGAAAATAAGATCTAGTTTTGGGGGGTTTTCCCACAGAATAGTCACAGACTCCCTGAATTCTGTCACAGATCCCTGGGGTCCATTCATAGATCATCAGCCTGCCTCCTTCACACCCCTATCCCATGCCTACCCTCCCTACCATCGAAATTGTTTATATTGGTTATAATGCCAGTAATAATTTGGCATTATTCCTGTTCCTAAAAATGTACAGTTTTAAAGGAAATTCTCTATGTTGATTCTTTATGTTTTATAGGCAGCTGTATCAATGTTAAAACAAGACTACAAAGAAGGAGAAATGACTTTGAAGTCAGCACTTGCTTTAGCTATCAAAGTCCTAAATAAGACCATGGATGTTAGTAAGCTCTCTGCTGAAAAAGGTAATTTATGTGCGCTCCTGTAATTTGTTTGTTTAGTGAGAGAAGTAATTGAGTGGCTCTTGTGTTAGGCCTTTAACATGTTAGGTAGTTCATTGGAACAGCAGCCTTTTTAAGTTAGGTGGCCTTATAACCATTTCCTAGACTTGACCAGGGTCAACATCGACAAGTTCTGGAGCTACAATTCCACATTACATTCCAGGCCTAAGGATTTGAGCCTGAATGTTCTCAATCTGTAATTAAATCTAAGCCACCCTATTTTATCTCTTCTTAACGATAATATCTATGCTCATGTATATACAAAATAATATGAAAGAAAGTCGTTACATATTTGTATGTGTGTGTGTGTGTATATATATATATGTTTGGTGTACTTTATCAGAAGTATAACATTTAAATAAGTTCTGCATCTACTGATCTTTTATGTTAAGCCCATGTTTGCAGTTGTAAATGCTATATTTAGCTAAAGTTATATGACCACATAAAACAATATTTCTAAATAATGTGTTTGAAAACTTATGGTAAATTAATGTATTGATTTAATTTGGGATGACTTAGCTTCTGGTGTTCCTTTAAAAATGCCATTTACTTGCAGATTGTTGTCTCTTGTCTACTACTTAATTTCAGGAAGCAGTACTCAATTTCCCCTACTCAGAAGCTCTTCTCCTTTTCGTATTAGTCTGCTTTCTCTCCTCTGTAGTCATAGGGGCTACTTTTCTTTTGAGAAGTTTGTGAAAAATAAGTGTAAATAGTGGTTAAAGATTCTGGCTGAGCCTTCAGATTCCAACAAGGAAGTTATGATTCTTTTGGTCAGGCTAGCTAGAGCAATTGGCTGGCTGTATTGAAAACTTTTTCCTAAAATTAACAGAACAGTAGCTCAGAGGTTAGTATGGGTGAAGATAAGGGAGATATTAAAATAAAAATCATAAAAGCATTACCAGATTGAAAGAAATTTGTTTCCTTAAAAGTTTTATCTGTGAATTAATTGTATTAGGCAGAAAACGTGGAAAAGTGGTGTACTAAAGCTCAAAGGGTATGAAGAGATTTAACTGTAGTTGCCCATTAAGTGTGTTGGCTAAGTATGGCTGCCTGTAATACGTGTGTGTATTTGCCTCTAGTGGAAATTGCCACACTAACGAGAGAGAATGGAAAGACCGTCATCAGAGTTCTCAAACAAAAAGAAGTGGAACAGTTGATCAAAAACCACGAGGAAGAAGAAGCTAAAGCTGAGCGTGAGAAGAAAGAAAAAGAACAGAAAGAAAAGGAGAAATAGAAGACAAAGTCAGGGATTTTCTAACTCGCATGGGGCAGCGTTCCAGTGTCAAGCCTGTCCTACTCTCCCACTGTGAGAAAGCTTTGACTTTTTTAACTTGTCTAGTGGGACAGTAGGATGGTACCAACTGAATTGGGTCCTTGTTATTTCTGTCCAGGTGAATATTGTAATAATGGTTACTCTTTATGGACATCTTAATCACTCTCTCCCTCTTTTTTTTTTGAATAAAATTTGGAAAGAATGGAAATGGTGAAGGGAAAAATTCTCTAGCAATAACCGTTGAAGATACCAGGATTAATAGGGCTGTGGTTTTTCAATGCTTTCTATGTAGTGTGGCCACCTTTGCCGTAATCTTGAAAAAATGGACAGAAATGTAAATAGCATAAATAGAGAAAGACGGGAACTGTGCAGTGGAGATTTGCTATTTTGTTCCCCTACCAACCTGGAGAACCGGTAGCCCAGTCTGAGCAAAACAGAGAGCTGTTCTTCTAGACCTCATCTGATATTACCCTATCAGAGGCTTGTCCAGTGAAATAAGTCACATTCCTCTTTTAGGTTTGCCAGCCTTTGATACTGATGGATATTCTTACTGGACTTAAAAATTGCGTGTGTGTGTACACGCATACATACCCGCAACATAGTAAAACATGAAAGGCATAATTAAAACGAAAGCCCTGTGTACCCACTGCCCAGCTCCAGAAGCAAATTAATCAGTACTTTTGAAGCCCCTGTGTATTCGTTTCAGGTCTCGTTCTCTCCTCTTGCCCAAGAGGTGACCACTACCGAGCTCACCGCTCCTGTAAGCTATGGGTCTTCCACTCTGATTTTCCACCCCTCTACTCCAGGTGCTCCTCGTGGGTCTGTCAGTCAGAGAACCCCACTCCTGTCACAAGGGTGAGCACATACCTCAGTCTGCAGGAATGGGTTTGAGAATGCACATGTGGACTGAGCCAGGCCAGATGTGAAGTGGATATGAGGAGACGATGCTGAGGATTGTGCAGCAGACCAGCTGCCCACAGATGGCAGCACAAGCCACATGGAAGGTTGGAGCAGAAACTAAGGCTACAGAGGAAAAGTGTGACCAAGAGATGAGAACAGTTGGGTTTTATCCAGGGGGTGCTCCATTGCTGAGATTTGCTCAATTCAGGTTGCGCTGAGGCAGCTGCCATTTAGAGTCTCTGATGGAAGTGCTGAAAGGCAGTGCGACTTAGAGTGGTCTGTGGCTCAACAAGCATCGCCTGGGGGTTGGCTGGAAATGCAGATTCTGGCGTCCTATCTCAAGCCTGATTAAAAATCTTGGCATAGAGCTCAGCAATCTTAACAAGCTTGCATGTGTTTCAAATGCATACGGAAGTTTGAGAAGTGCTTTGCTGCATATTGGAATCACCTGGAAGGCTTTTAAATTTCTTTGTACCCAGGCTATGCGTGTGTATGCAAAGTCACTTCAGTCATGTCCTACTCTTTGGTACCCTATGAGCAGTAGCCTACCAGGTTTCTCTGTCCCTGGGATTCTCCAGGCAAGAACCCTGGAGTGGGTTGCCATGCCCTCCTCCAGGGGATCTAACCAACCCAGGGATTGAACCCACTGTTCTTTGCATTGGCAGGTGGTTCTTTACCGCTAGCACCACCTGGGAAGCCCTTAAGGAGTAGCCATGCCTTGAAAATTTCTGTTTGTGGTGATATTCAAGCTAAGCTAATTTCCAAGTCCCTTTTACGTAGTGTATTTTTAATCTTCAAATTTTTTCTTTTTAACTGAAGGATAATTGTTTTACAGAATTTTGTTTTTTTCTATTTACTCTTTATTTATACAGTTGGTTCTTGTTATTCATGGTAGCCATGTTCTGTGAAGTCAACATGAATACTGAGTTAGCAAATTCTGAGCCATTGCTCCTAGTGAAATAACAGGTTGAGTTCCTTTGAGCCTCTGGTCACAACACTTTTGTCAACACATCAATACATAACCTTGTTTTATGTGTGTTTCTGTTTAAAGACATTTAATATATATTGGTAATTCATTAATATTGACCTTATGACACAGCAGTTCAATTCATATCTAAGTGAAGCTTATCTAACACACTTTCTTCATAAGGCACATCACAGCCTTAGTGTTCTTATGCTTAGGAACACTAGCCAGCATACACTGAGGGGACATTTTAAAAAGTGAAATCAGTGAAAAGCACAAGCATTCAGAAAGCATAGCACTAAGTAGACCATGAGGAGACCAGTTTTACAGTGTGAGCTGAAGCAAGAAGGCAGAGAGCGGCCCCTTGTTTGACCAGCTGGAAAGATGCATATCAGGCAACAAATATTTCCGTGGCTCTGTGTGTGTCCACAGTGACCAGGAGAGCACCGCTGGATGCATTCAGAAAGCATAGCACTAAGTAGACCATGAGGAGACCAGTTTTACAGTGTGAGCTGAAGCAAGAAGGCAGAAAGCAGCCCCTTGTTTGACCAGCTGGAAAGATGCATATCAGGCAACAAATATTTCCGTGGCTCTGTGTGTGTCCACAGTGACCAGGAGAGCACCGCTGGATTGGTTTTGGGGTTGCGGACAAACTTGCAAATAAATGCAGAATCCGTAAATAATGAGGGTGGGCTGTTATAAAGTGACCTTTCAGCCTTGGCTATGCACAGAAGTAGAGGTAGAGGGAGATGTGACCTGATAAATGTCTTTATCTCCAGAATATATCCAGAATCTAACCATTTACCCCTGCAGGGACTCGTACACACCACCATTCTGTCTACTTGGACTATCACTAGTCTCTGCTGCTTCAGTCAGTTCTCAGCGCAGCAGCCAGAGTGATCCTTTGAAAATGTGACCGTGCCGCTGCTTTGTTCCAACTCTCCAATGGCTTTTCCTGCTCAGTAAAAGCCAGCTTCCCTGGTTTCCCAGGTGCTGCATACCCTGGCCCCTCCTCTACCTTGTCTTGCACCTGCAGTCCCTTCCTCGCTCTGTGTTCATAGTTGAGCCCCCTTGTTCCTTGCAGTACCAAGCCCTCTTCCGTCCCCAGCCTCTACTTGCCATTCCCTCTGGCTTGGGACTGCTCTTCCTCTGGGGGCATTAGTATGGCCCACCCCTTCGTGTAGGTCTCTCTTGGAACATAGCCTTATTTGGCTACTTGCTACAGAAGAGCAAGCAGGGCTTGCCAAGTGGCGTAAAGAACCTGCCTGCCAATGAAGGAGATGTGAGACGCATTCAGTCCCTGGGTCGGGAAGATCCCCTGGAGGAGGGCATGGCAACCCACTCCAGTAGTCTTGCCTAGAGAATCCCCGGACGGAGGAGCCTGGTGGGCTGCAGTCCATGGGGCCGCAAAGTCAGACAACCGGCGTGAGCACACACTACAGAAGAGCATCTACCCCCCGCCCACCCACATTCTCCCTCTCCTTGCTGAGTTTCCTCCATAGCACTCAAGACTGTCTGGCCTGTTTACTGTCCATCTGCCCACTGGAATGTTAGCTTCCAGAGTGGGACTTTAATTCAACAGCTCTGTTCCAGTACCTATAACAGAAACTGGCACATGTTAGGCAACAAATAAATATTGATGAAGGAAGTGAATAGTGGCTCTTGACACAGTAGAATGAAATCCTGAAATACACCCCTTTTCCATCCAGCTGAATAGAAATGGTGTGTGTTCCATATTCTGACCACCTCTTCAACACTGTTGCTTCAAGTCGTGACAACTACAAAGACTAGTGGATAAGAGAGCCCAGCACATTTTATCACCATGTTAGGAGCGAGTCCAGAACGTCATCCAAACGATGGAGAAACTTCAACATATTCACCCTTTTGTTGAAATCGTCTCCTACTTTGATTGCAGGGTGGGCAGCAGGGACTATTCTATAACTGAGTTTTTTTCCTGTTCTCAGGCCAACTGCTAGCCTAGATTCTCTCCCAGCCTCTTTTTCCTTTGTTCTGTGGTGTATTTTTAGCCCTAGGTTGCAGCGTCCTCTGGTTCCTGATGATGCATCCCAAATGTAAGTCTAGTGATCCTCATCTGAACAGAGATGCTCCACAACAGCAGGCGTTTCATCCTCTCAACTGGGCAGAATTTGTGGGTTCTCACAGGGACATTGCTGGTGCAGGAGCACCTTAGAGGGGAACAGAACCAAAAAGCTAAAAGTTTTCAATCCTGAGTCAGTTTAAAATCAAATCTTGACTTCGTTTTGGTGACTTACAAATCATTTTTAAAAATAACTCATGGGAAAAAAAAATCACATGTTCCTGTATATAATCTTACCGCTGGTGCTTTTCTTAATCAAAAAATAAGACTCTGAAATCGCTACAGTCTAGCACTTTGAAAGTTTCATGAAAGTATTTGTGTTAGTGCAAAAATATTCAGCATCCTGAAAAATAATCAGAAAGGGGATTCATTTCTTTATTTCTTCATATTTACCATGTTCTTAGTAAGTTTAGGTGATGGGGACTCGATGAGTAAGACATGCTCTCTTTTTTTTTAAGTTGAAGTATAGTTGATTCTTAAACGATTAAGGTGTACAGCAAACTGATTCAGTTACATATATGTATATATACACATATATTCTATTTCAGATTATTTTCCATTATAGGTTATTACAAAATATTGAATCTAATTCCTTGTGCTATATAGTAGGTGCTTCTTCATCAGTTTTATATACAATCATGTATATGTTAATAAATTCACAATTTACCCCTCCTCCTGTCCTCGAATTTTAATGTTCAGTCTTGCAGCAACAGCAGGGCTGTCATGAACTACTTAACAATGTGGGGAAGATGCTAGACTCCAGGTGTCTGTACACTAGGCAGTGAAGGCAGAAGGAACTGCTGGTGTAAAGGTCTGGCAGTGGGAAAGCTTCGCTTTTTTATAGAAAGTCAGCCTCTGAGCTGAGCTACAGCACAGCTTGTCGAGGGAAGAAGAGTAACCAAAAGAGGTGAGGAGAGAAGACAGATTCACAGATCTTGGAGTCTGCTCAATACAATGCAGGAGCTGCTGAGACTGAGAGACACTATTAAACTCTTAATTCTTGGAGTCCAGAAGGTGGATTACGTGGGAAGAAACATAGGGCAGGGAGACCAGTCAGGAGGCTGTTGAAATAGGCAAGGAAGGATGAGTGTCTATAAGACCGTGGTAAAGGGAACAGAGAGGAAGGAGGCTCCATACAGTGAGGGATGAGAGAGGGAGTAGGGGATGACTAGGGTCTCTAACTCAGATTAAGGGTTATAATCTAATTTCAAAAGATGTTAAGTGAATGTGATGAACTATTCTTAAAATATCCTACCCTCTTATTTCTTATTGCTGTTTTGGGCTGAAGCCACGTGGAGACTAATATCCTTGGGAGGGAAGAATTCAGTAAACACGATCACACAGCAAAACCATGTCATAGGCTTTATTTTCCTTTTTCTTCCAAATATTGTTCTTCTGTATACTTTTGTGCACTGTTCATCTCCTTAGCTCAGTTTTCTGTCAGAGCACTTAACTTCTAAAAGACTCGGTGTTGATGTGGGTATGTATTCAGTCGTTCAAATCTTTGTGACCCTGTGGACTGTAATTTGCCAGGCTTCTTTGTCCATGGGATTTTCCAGGCAAGAATGCTGGAGCGGATTGCCATTTCCTTCTTCTGGGAATCTTTCCGACCTAGGGATCAAACCCCCGTCTCTCGGGTCTCCTGTATTGGCAGGCGGATTCTTTACCACTGCGCCGCCTGGGAAGCCCTGATGCGGTTATAGTGAATGCTTTTTGTGTTTATGCAGGCAAATCTATCATTCATTTTTAGTTCTTGTTGTTAGTATCATGCATGTAAAGATATTCCATAACCAAGTATATAACATTCCTGAGTAAATTTGTGGTTTTGTCATTTTTGTCATGCATAATTTAAAATATATAATTAGCATCTATTTTTAAAAGACACTATTTAAATCATTTAATTCCATTGTTCCGGCTAATTGGGAATGGTCCAGTCTTTTTTTTTTCCTTTAGCCAGATATTGTTTTAATGAGAATTATAAACAACCAAAACCATTTTTTTGCAAACTACCCTTTTTTTTAACAAATGATTTGCAAATCATTACAAATACTGTGTAAGATGTACACAGTACATCTTTGCCTTGTTTTGCAAAGCCAATAAATACCAAGAACAAATTTTAAACATATGTGATTTGTTCAAGTTATTTGGGGGGGTGGAGAGCCTGATTTTTTCCACAGCATTTTTTAAAAAAATGAATTTTTCCTAACCTTTCAAACAAAAAGTTTATGACAACTGGAGAGAAGAAGACACAGAGAGGGAGACCATCTTACAGCTGCTTTGAGTAGTTTCTGATCATTCTGCCAACATTACCTTTCCTTTCCAGAACGCACGTCCTCACTAAATAGTTGAATGTAGAGCGCTTGCTTCATTTGTTTTTGGCTGCCCTGGGCCCTCGTTGCTGCCTGGGGCTCTCTCTAGTTGCAGTGGGTTGGGGCTCCATTTCGCTGCAGTGCGGGGGCTTCTCATTGCCGGGGGCTCTTCCTGCTGCAGAGCATGGGGTCAGGGGGTGTGGGCTTCGGTAGCTGTGGTTCCTGGGCTCCTGAGCGAGGGCTCAGTAGTTGTGGCCCACAGGCTTAGTCGCTCTGCAGCATATGGAATCTTCGCGGATCAAGGATCGAACCCATGTTTCCTGTGTTGGCAAACAGATTCTCCACTGCGCCACCATAGAAGTCCTAAAGTATTTCTAATGAACTGATTAATGCGAGAAAAGAAAATGAATCAATTCAGAATTACATGAAACAACATAGTTATTTGCCTTTCTTGGTTTACTTGTTTATTTTTTGGTAACAGCTTCATTGAGATATAATTCATAGAGCATACAATTCATTTAAAGATTATACTTTAATGACTTTTAATATATTAACAGGGTTGTACAACTATCACTATAATCTTAGAACATTTTTATCACCCTGGAAAGAAACTCTATACCAGTTTACCATTCACCCCCAGGTTCCTCCTCAGCCCTATGCAACCACTCATCTACTTCCTGTCTATACACAGTTGCCTATTCTGGAGATTTCATATAAATGGAATCATACACTCTGTGGTCCTTTGTGACTGACCTCTTTCACTAATTGCAATGTTTTTGAGGTTCATCCACATTTTAGAGTGTGTTGGTAATTCATTTCTTTGTATACTAAGTGAGAGAAATAGCAAGAATTCATTTCTTTTTATTAACGAATAATACTCCATTGTGTGACTATACATTTTATCTGTTTATCAGTTTGAGGATCACAGGTTTTCTTCCAGTTTTTGGTTATTATGAGTATCGCTGCTTTGTATACTCGTGTACATTTGTGTGTGGGGTGTGTGTGTGTGTGCTCAATCATCTCTAGCTCTTTGTGACCCCAAGGACTGGAGTCCACATCCATGGAATTCTCTGGGCTAGGATGCTGGAGTGGGTTGCCATTTCCTGCTCCAGGGGATCTTCCCAACCCAGATATTAAAACAGCATTTCCTGCATCTCCTGTATGGACAGGCAGATTCTTTACCGCTGTGCCACCCAGGAAGCCCATTTTTGTGTGGATGTATGTTTTAATTTCTCTTTATATATGTAGTAGTGTAATTGATGGGTCACATCTTGTTTTATTTTTAATCTATCTTTATACTATGCGTTCATATTAGCAATACAGATTTTAAAAGAAGCCTACTTTCCTATTAAGAGCCCAATAAAAGTGGGAACTGGATTGACTCTTTGAGTAAATGCATGTATATGAATGTTAGTTATCCTTGAAGTAGGTCTCACAGTTGGAGAGGATTTTGGCTTCCTTTCATCCTGGCAGGAAGAATCTCTTCTCCAAGTTCCTTTATGCCTAACACTAGGAAAGGCCACGTCTTTGATTCTGCACCCAAGAACCTTATATAATAACATCAGAGTCATACGGAATGAGAGAATCCAGGGTAAATTGTCTTCTGAGTCCAAAACAGTCTAACAGCTTACTCTCTTTGATTACAAAAGCAGTACATGCTCACTTTGGAAAATATACAACAAATTAAATAAAAATTGCCCTTACTATCTTGCCCAGAGTTAGCCACTGTTGACTTACTGCAATGGCCCAGTTTAGTTGCTGAATTAGTGTATGTGGTAGACTGGCAAATTATACAAAGTGAAAGTGAAAGTCACTCACTCCTGTCCAACTCTTTGAGGCCCCATGGACTATACAGTCCATGGAATTCTCCAGGTCAGAACACTGGAGTGGGGGATCTTTCCCTTCTCTGAGGGATCTTCCCAACCCAGGGATTGATCCCAGGTCTTCCACATTGCAGGCGGATTCTTTACCAGCTGAGCCACCAGGGAAGCCCTAAAATTATACAAAAGGTATTATTAAATAATCTTAAAGGATGATTTAAAATAATGTTTTTTCCCTTATCATTGCTTTTCTAAAGCATTTTGCAGCCTTAAAAAGCCCTGTGTCTCAATACAGCAGAGTAGAAGCTGTCATTTGTTGAGTACACAAATGTGTCAGTTACCTTATATTTATTAGTGCTAATTCTCACCATAACCTTGTAAAACATTTAGTATAAATGATTTAAAGGAAGCATTTTGCAGCCTTAGAAAGCCCTGTGTCTCGATACAACAGAGTAGGAGCTGTCATTTGTTGAGCACACAAATGTGTCAGTTACTTTATATTTGTTAGTGCTAATTCTCACCATAACCTTGTAAAACATTTAGTGTAAATGATTTAAAGGCAAACTCAATTATGTAGTTGAGAAAAACAAAGCTCAGAGAAGGTGAGTCACTCGTGCCAAGAGACACCAGTGCAGCGCAAGCCATTGCTATCATCGCGTGCCTGGGGCTCTACGGGGCCCCACACTCATCCCTCTCCGTATCCTTTCCCCTTTTATGCTAGAATGCTTTCAGTTTGTTGAAAACTACAAAATACTTGAAATCACCTGTAAGGAAAAGGCTTACATCAGATCTTCTCAGTCACCGGTAAAGCAGAGTTGAAATTCCTCGTTGTGCTTTTGATGCCCATCTGATCTCTCCAACACTCTGTAAAATGATAGATTGGGAAATCCAGGAAGTTCTTGACATATTGGGAAGTGCAGTCTTGGGTCTTTGATGTCAGATAAACACCGGTGTGTATCCTTGCTCTGTTACTTAGCTATTCGTTCAACAGTTGAGAATCAATACCTGTCAAGTTCTCAGGCTGACGCAGTGAACAAGATAGACAGTGTCTCTGCTTGTATGGAACTAACTGCCTAGGGGATGAAGGCAGAAAAGAAACATTATTAGTCAGGTGTGTTATTGAAGAGCAAGGAATGATTGGGCCTTGTGTGAGACAGCTGTGGAACTGGAAATTACCAAATGATTTCCAATTTTGAGAGACTTGGATCAGCTGGCTTAGAATTAGGCTCAAGATAATCGATGCTCTGGAATAATCAATGCCATACATTAACCTTCAGAGGGAGTTTTCTGTGTTACTAAAACGTTGCTCGGAGAAGGCAATGGCCCCCCACTCCGGTCCTCTTGCCTGGAAAATCCCATGGACGGAGGAGCCTGGTAGGCTGCAGTCCATGGGGTTGCTAAGAGTCGGACACGACTGAGCGATTTCACTTTCACTTTTCACTTTCATGCATTGGAGAAGGAAATGGCAACCCACTCCTGTGTTCTTGCCTGGAGAATCCCAGGGACGGCGGAGCCTGGTGGGCTGCTGTCTATGGGGTCGCACAGAATCAGACACAACTGAGTGACTTAGCAGCAGCAGCAGCAAAAGGTTGCTCATTTGGTCTTGTTTCTTATCCATAAAGGAAACTTGACATCAATTAGCATTCATTGGCTAGATGAAAGCTTTTTATTGCTAAATAGAGGAGCAGATCATTAGAGCAGATTCCCAAACATAGTAGGGAAATAGCTCCATTTTGGTTTTATTTTATCCTCACATCCTAAAAGCATTATTTGGCAGTTTACAAATTAGACATGGAAGTGAAATATATTTAATTTTGAATTTTTGACTGCTTTTGAGGCTCATAATTTCTTAATATCCCTTGATTGAAGTGGGAATAGTGGGAATAGTCTGGGAACAATTAAATTGGCAATCAATGGATGAATTCTAAGAGGGCAGTTCTGGTGCATAACTACAAATTTCTGGAGCATCTGTATACCTGCAGTATAATTTGTCCTTTGGATTTATTTTTGGTATATGTGGGAGTGTTTATAAATACCTTTCATTTCTAGAATAGAAAGTGAGAACGCTATAGGCTGTATATTTTATAAGTATGTTTAAATTCTACCTTTTGCAGAAAAAATTGTGTTCGCATATTTGCAGCTGTGTTTTGTGGTCACTAAATAAGGGCATGAATTTCTTTCTAAAATTTATAATAGTATGTCATCTATGAAGAACATTTCACATAATACAATAAATATTTTATATTTCTAAGAAATTGTGTTGATTTAGTATACAAAGTTGAGTTTTTGTATAGTGATTGCAAATTTGCTAAAGGAATTTACTTATTGAAATCCATATTTGCCATTTTTTAACCATAGAAATTATTTTTATTTTTAGCAGCTTTATGGAGCTATCATTGATGTATACAAACTTGATGTTTATTATACATATAAATTGCAAAGTGATCACCACAATCAAGCTAATTAACATATTCACTACCTCCACGTGGTTTACCATTTTGTTTGGAAAAGATCTATCCTTTTGCAAGTTACAAGTGCACAATAGAGTATTGTTTATATTTGTCTTTAAAAAATTCTTTCATCATATGATTCATCACTTCCAGATATAAAAGTTTTCAACATTCAGAGGACATGGACTATTGCAGTGTTCTTTCTTAAGATGGAAAACAATGTCTTCATTTACAAAAAGAGTTGGGGTTTGTTCAGGACACTTTATAATTTACTCTGTTTTGTAGTAAACTCTCATTTCCTTGTTCTCTTGTGTTTTTCTGTTGTAATTGGGTCTGTGACATTGTGGTGTATATATATATATACTATTATAAAAATCTAGTGTGATAGCTCAGTTTTATATTTTTGTGATATGTGATTTATGTGCTACTATTTAGTTATTACAATCTAATAAAATTGTGGCCAATTGATTTTCTTTTAAAGCTCTCTGCATTAAAATATGTCTGCACTTTTACATTTTGATTATAACCATTGAAATACCCCTCAAAGGAAGCTTTTATTTTGATATCATTTATTTTGAAGGATTGGATTTTAATATTCTATCAATACGTGCTTTTTTTTCCCCTTTAATATGTGAAAAATGCATTTAATTTCAACAGCAAATTGACAGCATCCATTTTTATCTTTAATTAACTTTTCAGTTTGGCTCTCATCTTCAAGACTTACAGCAGAATTTATCACCAAGCCATAATGGAAATGCTGAATGGAAGATTCAGAGAATCTGCCTAGCTCTGAATTTAGCTCAGCTGACCCCATTAGAAAGAAGAAAAGTCGACAACAACATTGATATAAAAGACAATTCAGTAGGTCATACCACTTGCAAATGACAATGTCTATTTTTGATTCCTAATATTTATTTGGTCTCCTAAGTCCCTTCTCATACCCTCTTCCTTTAACTCCAAAGCACCAAATGCCCTTTGCTTGAGGGTTTTGTAAGGGCAGAAGCACATTGAAGAATAACTGCCACACAAACAACAATAGCTGTCACCTATCGAATATGTGGGCCCTGCAGCTGAACACTTGCTTTACCAGCTTTATGTCCTGCAAGGCAGGTTTTAAGGCTCTAGTTTACAGATTGGGGAAGGGGTGTACAGAGAGAGATTCAGTTTGAATCTCTGTACAAACAAATTGTACAGTTTGAATCGAACTGATGCCTTTGAACTGTGGTGACGGGGAAGACTTCTGAGAGTCCCTTGGACTTCAAGGAGATCAAACCAGTCAATCTTAAGGGAAATCAACCCTGAATACTCTGTTGAAAGAACTGATGCTGAAGTTGAAACTCCAGTATTTTGGTCATCTGATGCAAACAACTGACAACCGACTGATTGGAAAAGTCCCTGATGCTGGAAAAGATTGAGGGCAGAAGGAGAAGAGGGCCTCAGAGGATGAGAGAACATCAGAGGCTGGATGGCATCACTGATGCAGTGGACATGAACTTGGGCAAACTTTGGAAGATGGTGAGGGATAGAGAGACCTGGCATGCTGCAGTCCATGGGGCTGCAAAGAGTCAGACGCGACCGAACAGGAACAAATAGCACTTAAGGCTGAATTAGACTTGGTGGGTGAGGCAGAGGGAAGAACAAATGATGCCCTCCAGGTTTTTCACTTGAGGAATTAGTTGAGATGGGAAAACTAAAAGGACAAAGTGCTTTGTGACATATTAACTGATATTCCAACAAAGTCACATATACAGAGACACAGAGTTGAGATGACCACCCAAGTGTGAATCTGGTCATTGCCAGTGTGCAGCAGATATTTAAAGCTAGGGAAATAGATAAGATCACAGAAGGAGGAGCAGGTGGAGGTGGAGGCACTGTGTACAAGAAATAGTTCCAAGATTTGAGCCTGTGGAATTCCTAACATGCAGCATCGGGGTGGAACAAGAGGAGCCTGCCAAGAACTGTGAGAAGGAGTGCATGTCCGCTCAGTCACTTCAGTCAGATCTGACTCTGTGTGCCCTTATGGACTGGAGCCCACCAGCCTTCTGTGTCCATGGGAGAGGTAAAAATAAAATAAGGGTATTAAAAGTGCTTCCCTGGTTGCTCAGTGGTAAAGAATCCACCTGCAGTGAAGGAGATGCACTTTGAATTTCTGGGTCGGGTAGATCCCCTGGAGAAGGAAATGGTAACCCACTCCAGTATTCTTGCCTGGGAAATCCCATGGGCAGAGGAGCCTGGCAGGGCAGAGTCCATGGGGTCACAAAAGAGTCAGACACAACTTAAGGAACTGAACAACAATAATACTGCTGGAGTTTAAATGTGTTAGTACATTCAATAGTGATTAGATTATTGCATTCTCCCACTACGTAGCAAGGGTAATATGATAATTATTAAACTCCACTTTCTATGGCAAGAAAGTGAAAGTGTTAGCCACTCAGTGGTGTCTAACTCTGACTGGCTAGTGGGTGCTACAAAGATGGATGAGACCTGGGCTCTAATCCTAGGAGCTCATTATCCAGTAGGGGACGTAAGGTTTACAGAGAAATGGGTCTGAAAATGGAAGGTGGCATGCTGTGAGAGAAGTAACAGTGTTCTGGAGGTTCGGAGAAGGGAGACGGCTGTGGCTGGTCAGGGAGCCAGGCTAGGCTTCAAGAGTTAAGTGACATTTGAAGAAGAGGTGGGTTTGGATATTCAGGGAAGGTTGGATCAGTGAAGGTGAGGAAGTATAATAAAGATTCCACAATCTTCAGAGGAAATGTGGTGTCTGGGATGTGGGTGCTCTGTAGACTGTATGACAGTCCCTTTGGTCAAATATCAGAAAGTTGGTAGCCAGATGCTGCTTTAGACGACCTTTGTAAGTGGTGGCCACAGCAACAGCTGCAGTGGACGTAGTCATTCGATCTGCCAGCGTCTCCTAGCAGTGTGAAAACGCCTCTTATTAGAGGCAGGTGCTGCCACCGCAGCCAACAACCGAGAGTAACTGGTGTATCCGTCTAGAAAAAACCATCCAAGATGCATACATTATGGTCTGTATTTATTTGCTTGGATTTCAAAGTGCCCAACAAATTACACACTTTACCTTTCACTTAAAAACAGTAATGACAACTAGTTTTTTCCCCCACAGATTATTTAAATAACTATTGTTTTCATGGCTATTGATATATAAGACTCTGGGGAGACCTAGGAATTCCAATCATGTTTGCCATGGCTGAGTTAATAACCATATAATTCTAGTTTGCCACTGACAGGTGCTGTGACCTCCAACAGTTATTCAACCACTCTGTTTTAAATCCTCTAGCTGTTGAAGTGCAATAACACTTTACTTTCTCCAAATACAGTTAGAGTGAATTGCGTAAGTGTCTACATGTTCCATAAATTCTTCAGAGCAAAATACAAATAAGGGACAATAAATACGGTCTCTTCTTCTTATGTAGAAGTGTAATTAATGACTAACCTGGTTATCATTTTCTGTGGCTCCTTTCTTTCTTTAAGTCCAGCTTAAGCAGACTAGCTTCTACGGGTATTGTTCCCAATTTCCTGATTGTACTTAGATGGAGGGAAAAAGTCTCTATTTTCACCGTTTGGATTCTTTGCAGCCAGGTTTAGTTTTTAAACAGATTCACAGAGTCTGGAGTGATATTTCTGCTCACAAGGAGTCTTAGAGGTGTCAACTCCATAAAGCTTTCTGTGAAGAATCAGCGAAACACATTGCCACTGAAGTTTAAAGATGATTTGCCTGAATCTCTTCAGCCAGATGAAGCTTTCTAATCAATTATTAACAGAAGGGATGAAATGTAGGGTCTAGTGGGATTTGAGATGGGATTCTAGCAGCCATCATCAGTCACCACCTGAGCTGCTAAGTGTCTATGGCAGATAGAGTCACTAATATTTACTAGTGTTAATTGGTGGCAGCAGTAATGTTAATTGATGTCCACTCTGAGGTGCCAGCATATCATTTCTGTGGATGGCTTGAATGAGTGTCGGAACTGGACCTTCTGAGTCCTCTATTTGATCCCCCTACTTTTAAGGATGAAGAAAGAGGCCCAGAGAAGGAGGGTGATTTGCCAAGGATTGCCTGCTGGCCTCCTATTGGGGATCACTCGGCTCCCATAACAGACTTTTGAGGCATGTAAACTGCCACTGGTATTTACTTGACAAGGAAGAATATAGTGGGTAGCAGGGCTGAGCAGAGACAGTTTTAGCCAGGAGCAAGGGAGAAAGTCCCCTCGCGCTGTGTTTCAGGCTCCCTTGTGTTCCCTTTGCATCTCTCATCACAACTCAGTAACTTTATTTATGATTAATGGTTTTCTGTCTGCTGGGAGCCGTCTGTCTGTCTGGTTCCCCTCTTCGTGCTGGGCCCAGGGCAGATGTTAACTGATGGTAGTTATCATAGGTATGCAGTGGCTTGCCCAAGGTCACTCGGTGGTTAGATTGAGGACCCGCCTGTGATGCTATCTTCTGGCCTTGTGCTTCCTGGGACTCTGAGCTCCCAGGTCGTGAGGCGGGCCAGGTGTGAAAAAGGTGGAGCTAGAAAAGATACTGCTGCTGTTGAGCTGCTAAGTCTAAGTCGTGTCAGACCCTTTGCGATTCTCCAGGCTGGAATGGGTTGCTCTTTCCTTCTCAAGGGGATTTTCCTGATCCAGGGGTCGAACGCGGATCTCCTGCATTACAAGCAGATTCTTGACCACTGAGCCACCAGGAGACCCTAGAAGAGGCAGTTTAGTTCAGTCACTCAGTCGGGTCTGACTCCTTATGACCCTGTGGACTGCAGCCCGCCAGGCTTCCCTGTCCATCACCAACTCCAGGAGCTCACTCAAACTCATGTCCATTGAGTTGGGGATGCCATCCAACCAGCTCATCCTCTGTTGTCCCCTTCTCCTGCCTTCAATCTTTCCCAGTGAGTCAGTTCTTCACATCAGGTGGCCAAAGTATTGCAGTTTCAGCTTCAGCATCAGTCCTTCCAATGGATATTCAGGACTGATTTGCTTTAGGATAGACTGGTTGCATCTCCTTGCAGTCCAAGGGACTCTTAAGAGTCTTCTCCAACACCACAGTTCAAAAGCATCAATTCTTTGGTGTTCAGCTCTCTTTATAGCCCAGCTCTCAGATACATACATGACTACTGGAAAAACAAGAGCCTTGACTAGACGGACCTTTGTTGGCAAAGTAATGTCTCTGCTTTTTAATATGCTGTCTAGGTTGGTCATAGCTTTTCTTTCAAGGAGCAAGCGTCTTTTAATTTCATGGCTGCAGTGATTTGGGAGCCCCCCAAAATAAATTCTGCCACTGTTTCCATTGTTTCCCCACCTATTTGCCATGAAGTGATGGGACCTGATGCCATGAACTTAATTTTCTGAATGTTGAGTTTTAAGCCAATTTTTTTACTCTCCTCTTTCACTTTCATCAAGAGGCTCTTTATTTCTTCTTCACTTTCTGCCATAAAGGTGATGTTATCTGCATATCTGAGGTTATTGATACTTCTCCCAGCAATCTTGATTCCAGCTTATGCCTCATCCAGCCCGGCATTTCTCATGATGTACTCTGCATATAAGTTAAATAAGCAGGGTGACAATATACAGCCTTGACATATTCCTTTCAAGATTTGGAACCATGTCGAGTTCTAACCATCGCTTCTTGACTTACAGATTTCTCAGGAAGCAGGTCAGGTGGTCTGGTATTCCCATCTCTTTCAGAATTTTCCACAGTTTGTGTTGTGATCCACACAGTCAAAGGATTTGGTGTAGTCAATAAAGCAGATTTTTTTCTGGAACTCTTTTGCTTTTTTGGTGATCCAACGGATGTTGGTAATTTGATCTCTGCTTCCTCTGTCTTTTCTAAGTCCCGCTTGAACATCTGGAAGTCCAAGGTTTATGTACTGTTGAAGCCTGGTTTGGAGAATTTTGAGTATTACTTTGCTAGCGTGTGAGATGAGTGCAATTGTGTGGTAGTTTGAGAATTTTTTGGTATTGCCTTTCTTTGGGATTGGAATGAAAACAGATATTTTCCAGTCCTGTAGCCACTGCTGAGTTTTCCAAATTTGCTGGCATATTGAGTGCAGCACTTTCACAGCATCATCTTTTAGGATTTGAAATAGCTCAACTGGCGTTCCATCTCCTCCACTAGATTTGTTCATAGTGATGCTTCATAAGGTCCACCTGACTTTGAATTCCAGGATGTCTGGCTCTAGGTGTGTGATCATACCATCGTGGTTATCTGGGTCATGAAGATCTTTTTTGTATAGTTTTTCTGTGTATTCTTGCCACCTCTTAATACCTTCTGCTTCTGTTAGGTCCATACCATTTCTATCCTTTATTGTGTCCATCTTTGCATGAAATGTTCCCTTGGTATCTCTAATTTTCTTGAGGAGATCTCTAGTCTTTCCCATTCTATTATTTTCCTCTATTTCTTTGCATCGATCACTGAGGAAGGCTTTCTTACTCTCCTTGCTATTCTTTGGTACTGTGCATTCAAATGGGTATCTTTCCTTTCCTCCTTTGCCTTTTGCGTCTTTTCTCAGCTATTTGTAAGGCCTCCTCAGACAACCATTTTGCCTTTTTGCATGTTTTTCTTGGGGATTGTCTTGACCACTGCCTCCTGTACAATGTCACGAACCTCGGTCCATAGTTCTTCCGGTACTCTATCTACCAGGTCTAATCCCTTGAATCTATTTCTCACTTCCACTGTATAATCATAAGGGATTTGTGACGAGGCGGGGCTTGGGCGGGACAAGAGGTAGTGGGGCGGGGTTGGGGCGGGGTTTGGGCGGGGCCAGGCTCCCGAGTCTCCTCACATTCCCTGAGCCCGCCCAAATCCGGCCGGGACTGGAGGCTACCCTGGCGCCCGCGGAGGAGCGGAGCACCCGGTCTGCTGCAGCTGCTGGCACTTGGCTCCAGCCCACACTCCCGGTTCGGTTCCTCGGGTCCGCTTTCCCCGCGCGACTGTCGTGTGGCGGCTCCCTGCGTTGACGCACCGGTCCTGGTCGATGGCTGCGGCGGCGTGGGGGCGCTGGGTCCTCGGCCTCGGGCCCCTCCTGCTCCAGTTCTTCCTCCCTTTCCAGCTGGTCGCAGGGCGCTGGGGTCCGGAGGGCGCCGGGGGCGGCGTGCGCCGAGGTGAGCCTGGGCGGCGGAGGGCGGTCTCGGGCGTTCGCCCTCGGAGCGGGCGGAGGGGCTCAGGGCGACCGGAGAGCTCCTGGCTGGGACCGCGGGGCGGCCGGGGCAGCTCCACGCCGGTACCCGGAGAGCCGCCAGGTTGCGGCCGTCACGGAAAACCTGGTTACCAAGGGCGGTTATAGTCTTCTCCTGGGGGCTTGGAGTAAGGTTTTAGCCTAAATGCTCAGATGTATTTATTTAAATGTAGAGAAAAGGCCACTTTGACTTTTGTTCCATGACTCTCATCACTCTGGGTGACTTAGTATATATATACTTCGATACAACTTTTTCAATAAAAGATGCCCTTTACTTTCTTGGTTTCAACTGAGTTTCCCGCGTTGTTACTTTATTCTCAGACGAGTATGGAGGCTCCTTCATACTTGCCTGTGAATAAAGTGGGGTCGAACACCCCACTGTGAATAAAGTGGGGTGAATAAAGAGTCGAACACGACTGAGCATTGCGCTCGCATACACATCGAGGCTCCTTGGGTTTAACACTAGGGATTAGGATTTGATTTACCGCTTGTCCCTGTCCTCTAACTTGCCCCTTGGCGTTTCAAATCTTTCTTTTGCCGATGATGAAAAGTGTGAGTTGTGTAAGACTGGGGAGCGGACTAACCTGGCTGCAGAGCTATTTGCATGCTAAGTTCTTCCTTAGCATCTTGGAATAGAGTTTTTTCTTCTAGCCTTCTCTACTTCAAAATGTTTCGGACAGGAATAGAAACAAAAGAAAATGCTTAATACTTTTTCAAATTGAAAGCTTTAGAAAGTTTGTCAGCCCTCTCAGTACCTTAAAGAAAAAATGCTACCGCTTATGGAGCACCTGTGGTATGATCCCCTGGAGAAGGGAATGGCTACCCACTCCAGTATTCTTGCCTTGAGAATTCCATGGACAGGAGTCTGGCAGTCTACAGTCCATGGTGTGGCAGAGTCAGACACGACTGAGCGACTAACATGCACGTGGTCCGTTAAGCACGACTGAGCGACTAACATGCACGTGGTCCGTTAAGCAGGAGGCAAAAGCCGAAGTTCACTAGGCCAGTATTTCAGTTTTTATGAGTAAGGAAACTTTATTTGGGTATAAGCAGAACTTTTTCTTGTCTTTCCTTCCGTAAGGTTTTAAACTCTGATTCCTGATTCTAGGAAGTGATAATCTTGAAGACTAGAATTATTTCTTGCAGGATGTGTTGCTTTACAATGACTAGAGAAATAAGGTGAAGGATGGTGCAGAATGTGTCATAATTTAACAGAAAGAAAGGGGTGTGATTTTGGAACCAGGAAAACCTGGGTTCAAATTATGACACTTGTGTATCTTGACTTGGACAGGCTTGTCTCAGCTGTCCTCCTTTGAAAAACGGATGATACTGCTTACCTCTCAGTTGTTTTCAGGAATAAATAATATATGTGAAATGCCAAGCACTGTGCCTGACACTCTAGAAAATAGTAGTCTCTCTGCCTTTTGGTGAAAGTGGATAACTATTATTTTGTATTACATTTATATATATATTTTTCTCTTGGTCCGACATGAGCTTCTTAAGAACTGTGATCTTATCCTGTTTGTATCTCTTAAGACCTAGCTTATTGTAGCAGTCCAGTAAATGTTGGTGGATGAATGATGGAATAGTAAGATCTCTCTGAATATCAGTTTCCTCATCTGTAAGATGAGTGAGCATTAAAGGCTTCCCTCTCTAGCTCTAAAATTCCAAAAACCTGTTGCTTTTAGCAAGTGGTCATTTGAAGAGTAATGTTGAAACGACAATGAAATTGCACACTGGCTAATTTATATGCCTTTGTGTAAAACTGCAGAAAGTGAACGTCACTCAGTCATGTTCGACTCTTTGCGACCCCATACAGTCCATGGAATTCTTCAGGCCAGAATACTAGAATACTGGAGTGGGTAGCCATTATTTCCTTCTCCAGGGGATCTTCCCAACCCAGGGATCAAACCCAGGTCTCCCACATTGCAGGTGGATTCTTTACCAGCTGAGCCACCACAGAAGCCCCAGAAATACTCCATTAATTTGCTGTGTTTCCTNCATACAGTCCATGGAATTCTTCAGGCCAGAATACTAGAATACTGGAGTGGGTAGCCATTATTTCCTTCTCCAGGGGATCTTCCCAACCCAGGGATCAAACCCAGGTCTCCCACATTGCAGGTGGATTCTTTACCAGCTGAGCCACCACAGAAGCCCCAGAAATACTCCATTAATTTGCTGTGTTTCCTTGGCATATTGCTTGACCTCACTGAACCATTATTTCTCCATCTTTAAAATTAGAAGGTGATAATAGATGGATTTCAGGTGCTTCCAATCATAAATAATTTTACATTTACATTTTATTGTTTTCATATTCATCCTAGGATCTTGATAACTCTTCTTTGTGGTTTCCTGGGAGCCAGTCTCCAGGAAAAGAAAATGTCTGGTATGCCAGCTGCCATACTTTTTTAACTGGTGGAAGGTCACGGAGCTATGAAGGATTCTCAGGAGACGATTTTGTCTATATTAAAGAGTAGATAATTAACCTAGTATTTTTAAACTGACCTGACCCTGATTAGGAGAGTGATTTATGAAAATTAGTCATTGGTCAATTATATTTCTTAGCTGTATAGTTGTGAAACATTTTCAGTGGTTGAAACTTTATTTGTAGTGACTGAGTTCTGTTTCATTCAAAGGGAAATAAAATAATTATTTTGTGGAAAATGAGAGCTATGAAAGATTTTTTCTCCTCACCTTTAGTCATTTTCATTAACATATTAAGAAGCTAATAAAATACACATATAGTGACCGTCCTCTTTACTTTTATTATGTTACATCCGAAAGAATGTTGAGATGCTTTATGTAAGGACACAGACTTTTCACACAGTTTAATTGAAAATAAAAATTATTTTTGTTTTCTTGCAAATGCTAAATATGCTCTGAGTTAGACTGAGCACCTGGAACATAGGGTTTTATTTGTGTATCTCCTGATACGTTTCAGATGTACCTGAGTTTGTAAATGTAGCCTGTTGATGGAACCTTAAAAAGGTTTTCAATCATTTGTCAGAATAGGGCTTTTTTAAACCTATAATGTACAAATTAGATCTAATAAGTAATTTTTTATGATTAGGATATGAGTAATTTCTCTACAGAACATTTTCCTTCTAATAGCATTATATTTCTTCCCTAAAAAATTGGAATTAAATTCTTTCAGCTGTAATTTTAAGTTTAATATTAAATAAGCATGTCTTGACAATGAGAGTTGGTGAATATTCCTTTTGGAAAAAAGTTTACAATTTGCAACTGTAAAACTGCTCTCCAAAATGGCAAAGGTATGGTTTTATAATGACAATAGGACCGAAGAGATTATTTTTAACGGTCTTTTTCTGCTTGGTGACTAAAATTTTAATTTTAATGTTTTGTTTCCACTTTGGGGACACCTGATATCATTTCTTCTAACTGTGTTTGATTCAGTGACCACATGCTCCTTTCTTCTAAAGGAGAATTATAGTCTTTTGCCAATAAAAATAGGAATTAAATATGGATATTTGAATTCTGACGGAAAGAACAACATAAACTTTTAGAAGTTAATGGATTATTTTTGGCTCTGCTGGGCCTTCGTCGCTCGTGGGCTGTCCCTAGTTGGGGTGAGCCGCGGCTTCTCTGCAGTTGCAGTGCTTCTCATTGCTGTAGCTTCTCATTGTGGGGCATGGGCTCTAGAGTGCTCGGGCTCAGAACTCATGGCACATGGGCTGAGCCTCACGGCCATGTGGAATCTTCCCAGACCAGGGATTGAACCATGTCCCCTACATTGGCAGGCAGATTCTTAACCACTGGACCACCAGGGAAGTCCAATAGGAACTTTTGATATATTTCCTTTTATTTTTGTGATTTACAGTGTATATATGGAATTAGGCAAAACTGGTTTTCCTTTCAGTTTTTCTCAACCTCTGGCATTTGGGGCCAGATATTTGTTTGTTATGGGAGATTGTCCTTTGCCTTGTAGGTTGTTTGGCAGGAACCCTGACTTCTACCCACAAGATGCCTATAGTACCTGCTGAAAAATATCTCCAGATATTGTCAAATGATTCTTTGGGGACAAAATTGTCTCCCTTTTTCCCCACCCTTGAGAATCACTGCTCTTAGTCTTGTAGACCAGGGCTTCTCAAACTTTAATGCGCACAAGAATCCTCTGGGGATGTTAGAATTGCAGCACTGATTCAGAGACATGGGCTGAGCGTCTGCATTTCTAACAAGCGCCTGGGTGGTGAATGCTACTGGTTAGAGTACCACACACTGAGTAGCAAAGTTGCAGACAGTTTCCCATTCATATAAAGTGGATGGATTCTCAAGAGGATGCAATGATAGTAATTATGGAAATAGAGGATTTACAACGAACTGTAGCCCAAACAGGGGAAGACCAATAGAAAGTAAGCTCCATCCCACCAGCCTAACAAGTAGAGCCATCTTCCATTTTCATGTGTCCTCCTAGGCCCCACTACTCATTCATCTTTGGACAGTCCTAAGGAGGAATTTTGCAAGAGTCTTATCAAGGTCACACAGGCTGTAGTGAGCTGAGGCAACTTCCTGGCGGGTGTTTTAGTTCATGATGCTGTAAATATATTAGCTCATAATACATATTTATTGCCTCTTGAGAGGTTTTTGGTGTCAAATTACGATAGTGAACTCTGCATTTATTCAATCTGATGATGCTTAAACTTTTAAAGTGTGCAAGTTGTCTCTTTTTGAAAACTATTGACTAGACCTAAATTTAACACTGCCTAAGGTCATTTTCTTACTGCCAGTGTTCTGAGAGTCAGGGCAAGATGTGAAATTAGGTTTACTAAAGCATATCAGTTACTGAGAAACTTTATTCAATAATTCTGTGATAAAAATCAATAGAAAATATAATGAAAATCCTTGAGTGAAAAAAAAAACCCTCTGCATTTCATTTATAACACTTAAAATAATGATTGGTAAGCATGCCTACTTGCCACATTGAAAATGTTGGATATAGTATGCATTTCTTCTCATTTACAAAATGATTGATTATGTTCACTTTTTTACCTTGCTATTGCTTAAAATAGACCTCTTTGGACTGCAGCAGAGAGGATCTTTTAAAAAGTATATAAGACACTTTTCGTTAACTTAAAAAAATACAAGGAGACTTGTAGGGGAAGATTACTCCAGGAATGCCTTAATTATGAATTGAGGGTATATAATATATATTACTCTTACAAACTTTTTAGATATATTATTTCATTCTATGATGACCTGTAAAGAAGAAATGAAAGGCTATTGGCAGTAACCAGCAAAACTGAAAACGTATACCCTTGACTCAGCACTTCTGAGAGTAGGTGTCATGGAAGTCCTTGTATTAATACAAAGATTTAACTTGTATGTTAACTGCAGCATTTTTTCATTATAGCATTGTAAGAAATAGCAAAAGCTAAATGCCTATCAGTGGTGAGAGCTTACATAAATTATGATACACCCGTAACCCAGACCACTTTGTGTCTTAAGAAGAAAACGTGGAGATGGATGGATGTACATTGACATAGAGAATTGAATGAAAGAAAGCAAGTCACCAAACTTAAAAAAGAAAACATTTGTTCTTCCTCTGTGTGTGAGTGCATTTTAAGCTGGCCACACAACAAACTTAAAAGTGGTTAGCCTTGGAGGAAGGGTGATAAAGAGGAGGAGATAGACAGTTCCTACTTTTCATGTGCTTTTGGTTGGAATCTTGACAGTGATCATACGTAACTTTTGTAATGAAAGTATTATTTCGAGAAGAACAGAGACAAATCTGGGTCCTCTGCTGCCTTCTAGCTACTGTTAGACCAGTGATTCTTAAAGATTCTTCTTAAATGTTTAGCATCTGCTACAACTCTGGTATATTAGAACCTAACATGTGATACCTAGTTTAGTTTATTTGTTCATTCATTCAACAAATGTTGAGTGGCTGCATCCTGTGTCAGTCTTGGTGCTAGAGGTAGAGCAGAAAACTCTGGTGCCTGGCTTCCTGGTGGACATATTTAAGACAATTTGCATATTTATTTACTTTCATCAGAGCATACTGTTAAACAGTATGGCTGTGCAGAGAACACCCCACAATGTGAAGGGCACTCCCTGTAAATGAGAATATGGCTGCAGCCCTGAAGCCTGACACAGCATTACTCAACACTATTGAGTTTGGGCTGGATCAGTCTTGGTCATAGGGGCTGTCCTGTGCACTACTGATGGCTCAGATAGAAAAGAATCTGCCTGCAACGTGGGAGACCCAGGTTCAATTCCTGGATAAGGAAGATCTCCTGCAGGTGGATATGGCAACCCACTCCAGCTCCAGTATTCTTGCCTAGAGAATTCTATGGACATAGGAGCCTGGCAGTCCATAACCCATGGGATTGCAGTGTCGTACATGACTAAGTGACTAACAGACACACCGTGCCCTACAGGATGTTTGGTAGCATCCCTGGCTTCTGTCCAGCACTCACACCGCCCCCTCCACGTGACAGTCCAAAACATCACCAAACATTTTCAACGTTTTCCCAACAGTCTCGTTTTATTTAAGTAAGTTAGAAAGTGGGGACATATGATTTAATACCTAATTACTGGTGCCAGGTATTCAAATCACAGTTCTCAGCTTTGCAGTTTTGCATCCTTTCTTAATCACCATACTAAAATTAAGGGTCAGGTTTACATTTCTTTGAAAATATATGTGGCTTCAGTAAGTAACTTAAAAGTGAGACTTTTTTGATAAGTCATTCTTTTAATTCCTCAAACTTGAGATGATACCAGAGTAATGCTACTTGGAGTTACAGGTGGATTTGTGAAACCCAAATTTAAATCTCACAGAGTTAATAACAGTATACATATTGTACCTTTTATGTATTCAGTTTAGTTTTTTCTGTCATTATATTTTTAACTACTTCAGAAGAATTGTCCATTAATTTGTTGTTGTTGTTATTCTTGTCCTATTTTTAGTGTGTTTCACTGCTAGGTTCTCTTTGTTTTTCTGAGATATGTGATTCATGTGCTGTTAGTAGGTTGGTATTCTAATTATTATTATTAGTTGTAAAGGGTAGAGACTTGAGGAGAGCTTTTCACTGAACTGTCATTGCAGTGTTGAGAGTGCCCAATGCCACAGATAGATTATTCCTTCATTTTGTGTCTTTTTTTTTTTGCAAGTTTCCACTGTCTATGGTATTCTATAGGGAGATGATCTTTTAGGCTATCAGGAAAGTTCTATGTAGAAATCAGAGCTCTACAGGCAGTAATTGCTTTGTGATAGTACTTTTGTGTATTTGCCTTTTGAGGTCTATCAGTTATCCTTACTTTAGCAATCATTTATAGGCTGATAAGAATGACTGCTGGCACTCCTAGGCACAGTTTTACTTAATCCTCACTATAACCTTATTACGTTGGTATTGTTTTAGACCAGTTTTACAGATGAAAAAACTAATATGCAAAGAGGTTATATCTCCAGGTCAGACAATAAGTATTAGAAGGTAGATAGAATGCAGCTCGTGGACTTAAAATCTACCAGTCCTTAGCCAGCATGTTATATTGCCTCTCTTCATACTCAAATCTGAGTAGCACAAGGCTTCTCTATCTTTAAAAAGATGTCTAGTGGGACTCTTAATCCTTAATAGTAAACTTCTGTAGCTCTTGTGACAGTTGCTTTCACAACCAAGGATGAAATTCTGACTTACGGGAAATAAATGGAGATTGTCGGATGGTATTAACTTCTTCATCTGTTCACGTATGCATTCAGCACACAGACCATCTGCTCTGTGCCAGTATGTTGTTAGGACCTGGGGTTGTTCAATCGCTCAGTCGTGTCTGACTCTTTGCAACTGCATGGACTGCATCACACCAGGCTTCTCTGTCCTTCACTACCTCCCGGAGTTTGCTCAAACTCATGTCCATTGAATTGGTGATGCCATCCAACCATCTCATCCTCTATCAGCCCCTTCTCCTCCTGCCTTCAGTCTTTCCCAGCTAAAATTAGGGTCTTTTCCAATCAATTGGCTCTTTGCACCAGGTGGCCAAAGTATTGGAGCTTCGGCATCAGTCCTTCTTTTTCCTGAATATTCAGGACCGATTTGCTTTACGATTGACTGGTTTGATCTCCTTGCAGTCCAGGAGACTCTCAAGAGTCTTCCCCAGCACCACAATTCAAAGGCATCAGTTCTTTGGTACTCAGCCTTTTTTATTGTCCAGCTCTCACATTTGAAAGTGACTACTAGAAAAACCATTGCTTTAAGGGTCCCAATTTCTCCACATTTTAACCAAAAAACATGTTATTATCTATATTACTTATTATAGCCGTCTTAGGGGGTATGACATGGTATCTCATGGCTAAAGGTTTTGAACATCTTTTCATGTAATTATTGGCCTTTCTGTCACTTGCTCCTTGGAGGAAAAGCAATGACAAACCTAGACAGCATATTAAAAAGCAGAGACATTACTTTGCCCACAAAGGTCCGTCTAGTCAAGGCTATGGTTTTTCCAGCAGTCACGTATGGATGTGAGAGTTGATCTACAAAGAAAGCTGAGTGTTGAAGAATTGACTCTTGAGAGTCGCTTGGACTGCAAGGAGATCAAACCAGTCAATCCTAAAGCAAATCAGACCTGAATATTCAGGAAAAGAAAGGACTGGTGTTGAAGCTGAAACTCCAGTACTTTGGCCACCTGATGTGAAGAACTGACTCATTTGAAAAGACCCTGATGCTGGGAAAGATTGAAGGCAGTAGGAGAAAGGGACAACAGAGGATGAGATGGTTAGATGGCATCACTGACTCGATGGACATGAGTTTGAGCAAGCTCCAGGAGTTGGTATTGGACAGGGAAGTCTGGCGTGCTGCAGTCCACGGGGTCGCAAAGAGTTGGACACGACTGAGCAACTGAACTGAACTATCTGTTTTTAAACTGATTAGGTTATTGAGTCTTTTATTATTCAAGTCCCTTGTCAGATGTATAATCTGCAAATTATTTCTCCTGTTTCTCTCTTTAAGTAGTAAGGGAAGAAAAGCTACTCTTAACTTACCACTGTGATCAGCACTAAGTATAATGCTGTAGGAATGCCAAACTAAATAGGTTATTGAGTCTTTTATTATTCAAGTCCCTTGTCAGATGTATAATCTGCAAATTATTTCTCCTGTTTCTCTCTTTAAGTAGTAAGGGAAGAAAAGCTACTCTTAACTTACCACTGTGATCAGCACTAAGTATAATGCTGTAGGAATGCCAAACTAAAGAAATGATTCCTGCATTCCAGGACGTTGGTTTCCTGGAGACCCACGACTTCTGTGACATAATTGAAAAATAGTGCAGAGCAATACAGTAAGTCCCTTACATATGAACCTTCAGGTTGTGAACTTTTAAGATGTGAACATGCCCCTGTATACCAACTGTTGTACTGTACTACTATATTTTTTAAGGTACTGTACTTTAAGATGAAAAATATTTTTGTTTGTTTCTTATGTATCTTTTGTGTGCAAAGTATTATAAACCTATTCAGTACAGTACTGTTCAGCTGTGTTAGTTGGATATCTAGGCTAACTTTGTTAGACTTATGAACAAATTTGACTTATGAATACACTCAGAATAGAACTCATTCATGTGTAGGGTACTTTCTGTATAGTAATTGCCACAGGATTCCTAGGAACCTGGGTTGAAAGTGATTGCTTTAAAATATTTATTTTGAGTAGGATGAACAAAGTTTTTAAAATAATTTTTTAGTTTGATTCAGTTTCTATAGAATTTAGCTTATATATAGTATCACATTTTCTGAATCAGTCCTTACTACTAGATGGTAAACATGGATTTACCTGTCTTTGAGTATGAGTGCATTTCCAGCATTTGGCATAGTGCCTGATACAAGGCATATTCTGTTAAATGTTTGTTGAATGAATGAGCAAACATTGGTGGGGCTTGAGCTCTCAGGGGATATAACCTTAAACCTCTTTTCCAGTTGTCATGAGGTGGAAGAAGTTAATGTGAAAAGAGGAAGAGGCTGAGGGGAGCTGAGCTCTGCCACTGATGAGCTCTGTAGCACTGGCCTTTCTGGTCTATATCCTCATTTGTTAAGTAAGGGAATGTGTTGGATCATCTCTTTCTTAATATTTTGGGGTTTATGAGCAGTATAAACTGAAAACATTTAGAACCAGATAAAGAAACCTGGCCTCTAAGTAGAATTTGAGTGCACCATTAAGTTTTTGTGCTAAAATACCATGGACCTTTGCACCTATCATTTCTGTAACATTGTACTAGGAAAATGTTATTTCTAGTATTGGATGTACTAAGAAGGTATTCACAAGGTAGTCCCTTAAGGGTTCCCATTAAGTAGAATGATTATCATTTTATTTATTTATGCCCTATCTACTTTCTTTCAAAGTTTGAGATGGCAATTCGAGTTAGTATTTTTTTTCCCCTAAGACAAAGTTTCCTTAGATGCTATTAAAAAACTTTTTTTTTTTTTTTTTAGGACCTACTGTATAGCACAGGGAACTATACACAATATCTTGTAATAACCTATAATGGAAAAGGCACTTCCCTCAACAGCATTTCTGGACACAAACCTCATGGTTCTGAAAAGTCTCTCAGAAATTCAGTGCCTGGCATAGATGTTTTCACTATACACATGATATACACAACCATCCAGTATTTACCCAATCCCATCAGAGTGTTATCTCTTGTCTTTTAAACAACCTTAAACTTTTGGTGTTTCAGAGACTATAACATTTTAAAATAGACTTAGAATAGGAGAAACTGGTCAGTAATGCTATTTTAACTTGATCCTCTGAAATTAACAGCTTTGAAACATTACAGAGAATGACTCCTTAGTGTATAATATTCTAATTGAATTGAATAGCTGTGCATTTCAGCAGAAGGAGACTTTTACAGAAGCATGGCACAAACTCTTATGGTATTTATAGGTTAAATCAAATATCTTAAATAGCCTAGGGAAGCAAGACATAAACTCCGAAGACTAAGCTGCTCTATTAATAGGCAGTGAGAGAAAATCAGAGGATGGATTTCCTCTAGCTAAAATAACTAGATACTTTTTAATAGCTCTATATAGAAAACATGGTCTCTCATAACAAAAAGAGATTTTGTGAAAGTGCTAATTTTCTGCCAAATCATTGTTTCAGGCTAGAGAAAGATCAACACTAGCTACTCTAAATCTGTAATATATACTTTTATGATCAGTAAGCCACTGACATTTTGTTTTAAATAAGTTTTTTTTTCTTTGTAAAATCATGAGTTTTGAGTAAATGTCATCCTTGAATTTCATGGATTCCACATTTCCTAACAGAGACTCCAGTGTCCATAAAACACTAAAATCCAATTTCTTTATTTTTTTATTTTTTATTTATTTTATTTTCAAAATGCTTTAATAGCTTTATTTATATGTGACAGTCAGGCTTTATTTCCCCCCACCTTCCATTGATACTGAATGGTTTTACTGGTAATCTAGGTTGATGAAAAGCTTTAATTAATAGCTATTGATTATTGAATGCCTACAATGTATCAAGTGCTTTATATGTAGTCTCATTTAATCACCACAAGAGGAGATATTATTATTTATCTTTTTTTTTTTTTAGAGTTTCCATTTTACTTTATTTTACTTTACAGTAATAAAAGTGAAAGTTAGTTGCACAGTCGTGTCTGACTTTTTGGGATTCCATGGACTGCAGCCTGTCCCGCTTCTCTGTTCATGGAATTCTCCAGGCAAGAGTACTGGAGTGGGTTGCCATTTCCTTCTCCAGGGAATCTTCCTGACCCAGGGATCGAACTTGGGTTTTCTGCATTACAGGCCCATTTCTTTAAAGAGACTTATTTAATCTCAGTAGAAGTGTAAACATTACTACTATCCATAAATCTAATTAATCTTTGGCTATGGCATCTCAAACTTTTAAAATTTTGTCTTTTTTTTTTTTAAGTCTTGATCCCTAAGGTAATTGTATACAAATGTGTAGCAAAGATATGACAAAGCCGAATAATTCACTCAATATTTTTGTGTCCGTATATATTAAATGCATGTAAATTAAAGCCTGCAGTTCATGGGGTCTCAGGGAGTTGGATACGACATAGTGACTGAATAACAAGAAGAAGTTAAAGCATGTTTATTTTATATCTATGCTGCCGCTAAGTCACTCAGTCGTATCCGACTCTTTGCACAGACTTCTCTGTCCGTGGGTTTCTGCAGGCAAGAGTACTGGAGTGGGTGCCATTTCCTTCTCCAGGGGATCTTCCAGACTCAGGGACTGACCCATGTCTCTTACGTCTTCTGCATTGGCAGGAGAGTTCTTTGCCACTAGTGCCAGTTTACCAGTAAATTTTAATACATCTGTTTTCTAGGTTTGGAATTTTATGACAAGCAACCCCCCAGCCCTGGTAATTTAAAAGCGTTTGTTACTTAGATTTTAAATTACTCTGTGTTCAGTACTGAGTGCTTCTTATGGAACTCAGCATATTTCCATGTGAATAATCTGATTTAACTAAGAAATATATCTGAACCAGAGTGTCCCTCATGGATCACAAACATTTATATTAATATTTTATATTAAAATCCCCTATGTCCATAGCCTAAATAATACTTCATTGTTGTTCAGTCTCTCAGGCATGTCCAACTCTTTGTGACCCCGTGAACTGCAGCACGCAAGCTTCCTTGTCCTTCACTATCTCCCAGAGTTTGCTCAAACTCATGTCCTTTGAGTCGATGATGCCATCCAACCATCTCATCCTCTGTCACCCCCTTTGGTTCATTCGTAATGCTGAACTTTTTAAAAGCCTAGGTGTTTCGTGGGAGAGATGCCAATCCACTAACTTCTAAAAATTTGTTGTACAGGATTAGCTGAACCGTCCATTGTTGCCAAACACGAAGATAGTTTGTTTAAGGATTTGTTTCAAGACTACGAAAGATGGGTTCGTCCTGTGGAACACCTGAATGACAGAATAAAAATAAAGTTTGGCCTTGCAATATCTCAATTAGTGGATGTGGTAGGTGTGCGCGTCATTACTTATTCATTCCACACAGGTTTATGCAGAGTGTCTTGTGCACGCAAGCACGGTGCCAGGCCACAGTGATAACAGGGGTGAATGAACATAGCTGTTGTCCTCAAGGAACTCAACAGGGAAAAACAATGATTACACCGCAGACACAGGAATACTGTATGTTTATGTAATCTGGTAGAGTTTAGAAATCATTTTATCTCATTTGGTGATTAAAATAGGCCTATTCTTAATAAATTCAAAGTGATTAAATATTTTATATGGAGGTTTCTCCTTAAATGTGTTTTAAAAATGTGACCAAAAGATCAAAATTTTAAAAGAAAAAATCCACGAGTTAGAGTTGTAGATTTTTAGAACCAAAAAGGATCTCAATGGATTATTGCTTCAGTATCACACTTAGAACGTTTCTGAGATCTTTTTATGTGAGATTTACCAGGAAGTAAATTCTCTTCATAAACTTGTTTTTGTTGTCAAGAGATTCTATTTTAAACTAAAAGGTTCACACTAATTTTCAAACTAGTTTCTTCTTGTTCTGATCATATTAATCAATAATTATTTCCCTGTTGTGTTCCCAGAATAGTTGACAAGTATTTGTGTGTGTGTGTGTATAACATAAGTGTGCCTTTATTTTCTGATTATAGAAGCAGTGCATGGTTTTTGGAGTTTTGAAAGTTCAAAAAAATACAAATAAGAAAACAAAAATTGACTGTAATTCTACCACCCAGAGGTGACCACTGGTAATGTTTTGTTGTATTTCTTGCCAGTTTTTTCTTTATGAGTACATTATAAAATTGTGATATTATTTTAGATATAATTTTGATTACTACTTTTCCCCCTATTGTTATGTGATGAACATATTTATGTTAATTCGTAATCTTTAAATGTAATTTTTAATGGCTATATTTAATGTATAATTTATTTTAAACATTCTTCTATAATAGCAGAAACTTTTGTAAAATTGTTCCCGATTTTTCCTATTATAAATGACAATATTTGTACATAAGCAAGGAAGGTGGTGAATCAAAAGATATACAGTTTTTGAAGTCTGTTGATTAATATAGGTCACCTTGTTGCTTCAGAAAGATCAATCAGTATGGATTCTGTGCTTGATCCTTTGCTGGGCAATCCAGGGAGATTTTAGATATAAATTAAAAATAGGGAGGTAGGATGTAGTTAACAGGACTTGCTTTCAACCTTTCTTTCCAGTTGCGATCGTTAGCATGTAAATGGAGTGAGGGTAGAACACTGCAGTGCTAAAGCGTGATGTCACAGAACTCTGGCTATTCAGATCTTGGTGACTGAGACTGTCAAAGAAGGCAGAGTGCGTGAGCTGGCCTTGTGCTAAGCTTAGGACCTGGCCCGCAGAGGAGAAAGAACTTTAATAACAAGGAACAGTCTAATCACAGCGATTACATAGGTGATGCTACACCTTTTGTGTCAGCGGTTTAGATCAGTGGCCTGACTGGACTAAAGAAGGCAGAGTGCGTGAGCTGGCCTTGTGCTAAGCTTAGGACCTGGCCCGCAGAGGAGAAAGAACTTTAATAACAAGGAACAGTCTAATCACAGCGATTACGTAGGTGATGCTACGCCTTTTGTGTCAGCGGTTTAGATCAGTGGCCTGACTGGACGGTAGAGGAGTGATAGCTGGGTGCCACTGTGCCTTTGGTCCTGCCGTTGCTTCTGTTTGGGGGACTTTCCTTCTCAGCACAAGCCATTTTTCCTTCAAGGCCGAATTCGTCTGTCAGACTCTGAAATCCAAACTTCTGAAGACAGTCTCCTCTGTTCCAGTTACACTGACTGGCACACATNTTTTTTTTTTTTAAGTCTTGATCCCTAAGGTAATTGTATACAAATGTGTAGCAAAGATATGACAAAGCCGAATAATTCACTCAATATTTTTGTGTCCGTATATATTAAATGCATGTAAATTAAAGCCTGCAGTTCATGGGGTCTCAGGGAGTTGGATACGACATAGTGACTGAATAACAAGAAGAAGTTAAAGCATGTTTATTTTATATCTATGCTGCCGCTAAGTCACTCAGTCGTATCCGACTCTTTGCACAGACTTCTCTGTCCGTGGGTTTCTGCAGGCAAGAGTACTGGAGTGGGTGCCATTTCCTTCTCCAGGGGATCTTCCAGACTCAGGGACTGACCCATGTCTCTTACGTCTTCTGCATTGGCAGGAGAGTTCTTTGCCACTAGCGCCAGTTTACCAGTAAATTTTAATACATCTGTTTTCTAGGTTTGGAATTTTATGACAAGCAACCCCCCAGCCCTGGTAATTTAAAAGCGTTTGTTACTTAGATTTTAAATTACTCTGTGTTCAGTACTGAGTGCTTCTTATGGAACTCAGCATATTTCCATGTGAATAATCTGATTTAACTAAGAAATATATCTGAACCAGAGTGTCCCTCATGGATCACAAACATTTATATTAATATTTTATATTAAAATCCCCTATGTCCATAGCCTAAATAATACTTCATTGTTGTTCAGTCTCTCAGGCATGTCCAACTCTTTGTGACCCCGTGAACTGCAGCACGCAAGCTTCCTTGTCCTTCACTATCTCCCAGAGTTTGCTCAAACTCATGTCCTTTAAGTCGATGATGCCATCCAACCATCTCATCCTCTGTCACCCCCTTTGGTTCATTCGTAATGCTGAACTTTTTAAAAGCCTAGGTGTTTCGTGGGAGAGATGCCAATCCACTAACTTCTAAAAATTTGTTGTACAGGATTAGCTGAACCGTCCATTGTTGCCAAACACGAAGATAGTTTGTTTAAGGATTTGTTTCAAGACTACGAAAGATGGGTTCGTCCTGTGGAACACCTGAATGACAGAATAAAAATAAAGTTTGGCCTTGCAATATCTCAATTAGTGGATGTGGTAGGTGTGCGCGTCATTACTTATTCATTCCACACAGGTTTATGCAGAGTGTCTTGTGCACGCAAGCACGGTGCCAGGCCACAGTGATAACAGGGGTGAATGAACATAGCTGTTGTCCTCAAGGAACTCAACAGGGAAAAACAATGATTACACCGCAGACACAGGAATACTGTATGTTTATGTAATCTGGTAGAGTTTAGAAATCATTTTATCTCATTTGGTGATTAAAATAGGCCTATTCTTAATAAATTCAAAGTGATTAAATATTTTATATGGAGGTTTCTCCTTAAATGTGTTTTAAAAATGTGACCAAAAGATCAAAATTTTAAAAGAAAAAATCCACGAGTTAGAGTTGTAGATTTTTAGAACCAAAAAGGATCTCAATGGATTATTGCTTCAGTATCACACTTAGAACGTTTCTGAGATCTTTTTATGTGAGATTTACCAGGAAGTAAATTCTCTTCATAAACTTGTTTTTGTTGTCAAGAGATTCTATTTTAAACTAAAAGGTTCACACTAATTTTCAAACTAGTTTCTTCTTGTTCTGATCATATTAATCAATAATTATTTCCCTGTTGTGTTCCCAGAATAGTTGACAAGTATTTGTGTGTGTGTGTGTATAACATAAGTGTGCCTTTATTTTCTGATTATAGAAGCAGTGCATGGTTTTTGGAGTTTTGAAAGTTCAAAAAAATACAAATAAGAAAACAAAAATTGACTGTAATTCTACCACCCAGAGGTGACCACTGGTAATGTTTTGTTGTATTTCTTGCCAGTTTTTTCTTTATGAGTACATTATAAAATTGTGATATTATTTTAGATATAATTTTGATTACTACTTTTCCCCCTATTGTTATGTGATGAACATATTTATGTTAATTCGTAATCTTTAAATGTAATTTTTAATGGCTATATTTAATGTATAATTTATTTTAAACATTCTTCTATAATAGCAGAAACTTTTGTAAAATTGTTCCCGATTTTTCCTATTATAAATGACAATACTTGTACATAAGCAAGGAAGGTGGTGAATCAAAAGATATACAGTTTTTGAAGTCTGTTGATTAATATAGGTCACCTTNTTTAAATGTAATTTTTAATGGCTATATTTAATGTATAATTTATTTTAAACATTCTTCTATAATAGCAGAAACTTTTGTAAAATTGTTCCCGATTTTTCCTATTATAAATGACAATACTTGTACATAAGCAAGGAAGGTGGTGAATCAAAAGATATACAGTTTTTGAAGTCTGTTGATTAATATAGGTCACCTCGTTGCTTCCAGAAAGATCAATCAGTATGGATTCTGTGCTTGATCCTTTGCTGGGCAATCCAGGGAGATTTTAAATATAAATTAAAAATAGGGAGGTAGGGTGTAGTTAACAGGACTTGCTTTCAACCTTTCTTTCCAGTTGGGATCGTTAGCATGTAAATGGAGTGAGGGTAGAACACTGCAGTGCTAAAGCGTGATGTCACAGAACTCTGGCTATTCAGATCTTGGTGACTGAGACTGTCAAAGAAGGCAGAGTGCGTGAGCTGGCCTTGTGCTAAGCTTAGGACCTGGCCCGCAGAGGAGAAAGAACTTTAATAACAAGGAACAGTCTAATCACAGCGATTACATAGGTGATGCTACACCTTTTGTGTCAGCGGTTTAGATCAGTGGCCTGACTGGACTGACTGTCAAAGAAGGCAGAGTGCGTGAGCTGGCCTTGTGCTAAGCTTAGGACCTGGCCCGCAGAGGAGAAAGAACTTTAATAACAAGGAACAGTCTAATCACAGCGATTACATAGGTGATGCTACACCTTTTGTGTCAGCGGTTTAGATCAGTGGCCTGACTGGACGGTAGAGGAGGTGACGAGTGATAGCTGGGTGCCACTGTGCCTTTGGTCCTGCTGTTGCTTCTGTTTGGGGGACTTTCCTTCTCAGCACAAGCCATTTTTCCTTCAAGGCCGAATTCGCCTGTCAGACTCTGAAATCCAAACTTCTGAAGACAGTCTCCTCTGTTCCAGTTACACTGACTGGCACACATGTGCCGGCAAGGCCTCCTCACTAAAGCAGNTGGTCCTGCCGTTGCTTCTGTTTGGGGGACTTTCCTTCTCAGCACAAGCCATTTTTCCTTCAAGGCCGAATTCGCCTGTCAGACTCTGAAATCCAAACTTCTGAAGACAGTCTCCTCTGTTCCAGTTACACTGACTGGCACACATGTGCCGGCAAGGCCTCCTCACTAAAGCAGAGTGAGCTTTAGTCCTTGTGTGTCTTCTAGCATGGTGTCTGGCACATAGTAAATGCCGAGTGAGTGAGAGATCTGATGGGTAACAGACATGGTAAAAGCAGAACTTTAGGAAGATGAATGCAGTATAAACACATGGCTTTCAGGAGGGAAAGATTAGAAGCTTGAGAGGCAAGTTAGAAGACCACATATAAGAAGGAGCAGGACTTGACCAGTGATTATGGAGGGAGGCGTCTAATTCTGAAGCCTGGGTGGTTAGAAGGGTAACCAGTTGGAAAGTAAAACTTAGTTGTTATTGGAGGCAGGACAGAGAAGATGATGGGTTTGCCTTTGCTATGAGGTCATCGTGGTGCATTCAAAAGAAAATGTTGGCGAGGCCCCTGGAAGGTCAAGTCTGGCTCTGAAGTGAGAGACAAGGCTGGGGAGGTCATTTTGGAATTACTGGCCTGGGGGTGATTGTTAAAAACTTTGAATTGGTGTGTTTTTAAAGCAGAGAGAGCAGGAGCCTGATCCTTCAAGAACATTCATAGAAAGTGGGTGGGTTAGCCAAGCAGAGAAGTTGGGGAAGGGTGGGCTTCTTAAGAAAAGAGCCCAGAAAATGTACAGTCGGTGGCAATGGGAGGGTGGGGGACTGGAGTCAAGGAAGATAAGGGCCAAGGGTCCTGGACATTGAGACTAGAAGTTTCACTGAATTGCTTCTCAGCAGGTTTATGCTCCTTTTAATCGCTGAAGTCTTTGCCCTGCAACCTTGTGGTCAGGTTTAGTGGCTCTTGAAGTTTCCTCAGATCCCTATTCCATTGTGTCCTCACTCTCTTTTTAAAACCTCAGTGTTGGCTTGTCTGTTTTGATTTTATTTTTATGGTCAGGTTAAAATAAACCTCAGTTCAGTTCAGTTCAGTCGCTCAGTCGTGTCCGACTCTTTGCGACCCCATGAATCGCAGCACGCCAGGCCTCCCTGTCCATCACCAACTCCCGGAGTTCACTCAGACTCACCTCCATCGAGTCCATGATGCCATCCAGCCACCTCATCCTCGGTCGTCCCCTTCTCCTCCTGCCCCCAATCCCTCCCAGCATCAGAGTCTTTTCCAATGAGTCAACTCTTC
>SJYX01000805.1:74394-151362 GCA_006410675.1 Oreotragus oreotragus
TTTGGCATAGTCAATAAAGCAGAAATAGATGTTTTTCTGGAACTCTCTTGCTTTTTCCATGATCCAGCGGATGTTGGCAATTTGATCTCTGGTTCCTCTGCCTGTTCTAAAACCAGCTTGAACATCAGGGAGTTCACGGTTCACATATTGCTGAAGCCTGGCTTGGAGAATTTTGAGCATTACTTTACTAGCGTGTGAGATGAGTGCAATTGTGCGGTAGTTTGAGCATTCTTTGGCAAACTTTTCTGCTTTGCTTATGAGTATTAACATTTCATTTATTTGTGGTTTCCTCCTGGGTGCCATCTTACATTTTTCTTTACTCAGTTGTATCCTCCACTGTGTTTAACACACGATAGATGCTCGAGAGACACTTGAGATTGAAATAAGCTATATCCCCTGAGTCAATGACTAATTCCACATCTTCGGAGCCAGTTGTGAATTTGTGGATTATTCTTTTATCTATGTTACTGTTGAAGATCCTAAGTACTGACTAGGTCTTACCTCACAGTGTAAAATTGATGTGTGTTCACATTTTCTGGGGAAATGGTCTATAACTTTCATCAGAGTCTCACAGATGACCTGCTGGCCTGCAGCATGCTCATTATGTGTTTCCCAAAACTCCCCTAATTTTTAATGCCTCTGTTTAGAACTTCTGCCCGAAAGGCATATTCTAGTAGAGGGCTCAGCAGTTATTCTGGGTGGTGTGTGACTTCGGGGTGGGCAGTAAAGCTGGTGGTGTAGGGCTTAAATTTGGGAGTTTTGAGTTCTAGAGTAGGTTTTACGCACAAACTGGTGGTGTGACTTTAAGCAAGTTTCCATTGGGCCAGTTTCCATGTTTGCAAAATGAAGGGATTATGATAGATAAAATCTCTCGTTCCTTGCCAGCGCTAATATTTTAATCGAGGAAAATTGCTCTTTGGAAAACACACTATAAGGAGAATGGCCATGCTGTTTCCTAGGACCCATTCTCCATGTAGGGACTAACAGCTGCCTTTGTCCCTAGGAGTGTGCTTTTTTCTGTCCTGCTCCTTTCTCCTAGGTCATTCATGTGTTGTTGGGATGGGATAGGCAATGGGGACCCTCCAGTCACCTAAGCTATTTATACCCCATCCTGTCTCCCCAGCTGTAGCGACTGCCTTGGCTTCTGTGGGTCTCTGTGCTCTGAGCATTGTATCCTATACAAGGTCTGTTTGTGGTTGATGACCATGATGATCTTTTAATGGTGCAGTTGGCTCTATGATATTTCAATAAAATTCAGTGGAAGAGCTGCCACTTTAATTAGGCCTTGAAAATTCAGTGAAGGACTGGCATAAGCAAAGACGAGACAATAGGAAGGTATAAGTGGCAAGGACCCCTGGTTCTCTAGAAAAGTCGGATGTAAAAGCTTTATGAAGTTAACATCCAAGTCTCTGACCTCCATACTTTTTCTACATAACAGCTCCATAGAGAGATTGGCATTTGTGTCTTTGCAGAAGCAAATGACAAATTATAGCCCCTCAGGAGTGCATACATTATATCTCACCAATTGTAGGATGTACATTTCCCCACATTTTAGTACTTCTGAAATCAAGATGTCTTATAATTAATGGCAGCTTTTTCTTTCTTCCTTAGTGCTGAGTACATAAAATAATGCTGTGCTTCTTAGATTGCATCTTAGATTTGAGGAAATGTAGCTGTTGAGACTATTAACGTTAAATGGGAAAATGCCAATGGTGGCCTTTATGGCAGGTTATCTGAAATACAGAGTATGTGGGAAGGAATAATGTGAGATTAGGCTGGAAAAAAAGATCCTGCTTTTCTAGAGAACCGGATTGATGAACAGAATGTAGTATTCTATAGAGAGGAGCGCTTATATAAAAACTGATAAAATTCTTACTTAACTGTTTCTGTAATTGAAATAATCAGCCTCTTAAAATTTTTTTATTTTATAGGATGAGAAAAATCAGTTAATGACAACCAATGTCTGGTTGAAACAGGTATGTATTGAATTTGAAGGGCCATGTAACTGTTAACTGGTGCCATTGTTATTACAGAGTTTGTAGCACAGAAGGGACATGAATATTTGGTCTTGGTGGACAGGCAGGAGGCAGAAAGATGAGGTAGATGGAGTCTTGTATTCATGCAGTTAATACTGAGTGCCTGGCATTTGGCAGGCACTGTTCTGGGCACTGGGGAAATGGCAGTGAACAAAACAGACAAAAGTCTAGCCCTCAGGGAACATCTTTCCAGTGGGGGGCGGTGGGATAAATAGGAAGTTGTGTAGTACTTTTCAAGCTGATAAGCTTGGAGAAAAACACTGAGAAGGCAGACAGGAAGTGTTAGGGCCGGGACTTTTAAATCGGATGGCAGGAGAAGCGCCACTGAGATGGATTTGAACAAAGACTTGAAGGAGAAGCAAGCCACGCGAATATCTGGGGGAGGAACGTCCAGCAGAGGGACACAAGCGTGCAAAGGCCCTGAGGTGGGAGGGTGCCTGGTGTGTTTAGGGAGTAGCAAAGAAGCCAGCTGGCTAGGGGTGAGTGGCCGTGGGGATGGGAGTGGGAGATGAGGTCAGTGAAGCTACCAGAGGCCGATGGGTACTCCTAGCATAGGTTATGAGTAGCGGCTTCTAGGCCACTGTAGGATTTTGGTTTTTACTCTGAGCGAGATGGGAGCAGGCAAGAATGTAATGATTTATTTTTATCTTCATAGTCCCTTTTATATAAAGGAGTTTTTCTTTCTTTTTGTTTCTGGACCGGCAGATGTGCCCAACTGCTCTTGAGCACTTCCCTTTGTTTGTTCTTTATTACCCCTGATTTTGTTTATTTTTGACTGCACTGGGTCTTCATTACTGCACACAGGCTTTCTCTAGTTGCGGAGAGCGGGGGGCTGCTCTCTCTTGCAGTGCACAGACTTACTGCGGAGGCATCTCTTGTTGTGGAGCAGGGGCTCTGGGGCACGGGGACTTCAGTGGTTATGGTGCATGGGTTTAGTTGCCCTGCAGGATATGGAATCTTCCCAGACCAGAGGTGGAACCCATGTCCCCTGCATTGGCAGGTGGACTCTCAAGCACTGGATTACCAGGGAAGTCCTGTCCCTGTTTTTTTAATACTTACTCCCAGTTCCCTAACCCCACACTCCTTAAAGGCATATGTGCTCTCCTTGGGGTGCAAGTCTTGACCTGATCACAGAATTATTACGATATGGAGGTGGGACGGTGTGTTTAACTATGTGGCATGCGTCATAAATCTGCCTGCTCTTTGCATGGCCTAGTCCAGCCAAGTCAGTGACAAAACGGCTAGAAAAGAGAACGTTTTCCTTGAACCTGGACCTTAGCCTGGCCTGGACCAGGCCGTAGCTCCTGGGTATGGTTAGCTGGTAGAACCATGAACGCACCCAGCTCTGGTCCTCACCTGTGTCTCATGAGGGCCATGGTTACAGCCACCACACAAGGGGACAGGGCTGTCCCCCAGTGCCCGTACGAAGGATGTGGAGGCGAGTTTTCTCTACTGGAAGTAGAGGTGACTTCGTGTCTGAAATAGCTGAGTTTGGCAAAAAGAGTAGAGTTTTCACTGTTTTTGGCTAGTGCTTTTGTTGAGATTGATTCAGGTTTCTTTGTTTTAAAGGAGTGGCTAGATGTGAAATTAAGATGGAACCCTGCTGACTACGGTGGAATAAAACTTATACGTGTCCCTTCAGACTCTCTCTGGACTCCAGATATCGTTTTGTTTGATAAGTAAGTTATAGTCAAAATACCATTTTATGTTTTCTTAAGAAAGAAATTGTATCACCATTAGGCACCAGTATTTTTTTTTATTCCCTTTGAAAATTGTTTGCCTATATAAAGTCCCATGACTTAATCTTGTATTCTTTTGTTTCGTGAACCTACAAATATGTTCTGTGGATTCTCTCCATTTTGCTTGTGAATTATTTTCTGATCATAAAAGTATTCTTGGATTTTAAAACTTTGTACTCCATTTGGAAAGTCCAGAAAGGTATGAAGGAGTTGGGGGACACGTAATCAGTCCTGCTAGCCCACCACGTGCAGCCAGCCACAGCTGCTGGCTTACATGCATAGTGAGCTCACTCTGCCTGGCAGCGTGCTCAGTGCCGTGTGTGTTTTGGTCATCTGAGTCTCAGGATAACCTCACGAACTAGGGATGACTTCATTCATGTGCCAGATGAGAAAATGGAGGCCAGCGGTAGTTATGTTTTGTCTAAGATCACAGCTCACATGTGGTGGTGGGGGTGGAGGTGTTCACAGTAAAGCAGCCCGACAGTCCCATTTACCTCCTATTTTCAAGCCTACATATTTGCTGACTGCCTTCCAGATTTTTTGATATTATTTTTTTTTTAATAGTTAAGGTCATACTTCATGTTTAAAGGTGCATCCTTTTAATTTTGCATAGATGTTGTGATTTTTGTGATTTTTCCATAATTTTGAAAATTATGTTGTCATAATTTTCCCACAGTGAGGAATGTTGGGCTGATTATTAGCTCATATTAATGAGTGTTCTACGTAAATGTGTTTCGATTATGGTTTTTGACTTAGGGGAGAGGATATTTCTGGATGCCAGTTTCATTTTTTTCTAGGACCAACCACTCCAGGACACTGGGGAATTTGTGCTTATCCTAATGTACTTTATCTTATTTGCAAAAAGGCATTGGCATGAGGACAGAGCAAAGGCTGAGAAAAAATGTTTCTCACTTTTCAACCCTTAACCTCCATGCTTCTCAACATGGAAGGAACAGAGCTGCAAGGTAGCATGATGCAGCTTCCCGGAGTATCATTTTACTCGAAGTCACTGCAGACAGTTTTATATTTAACATGGATACATTGCAGAGGAGTGTGCAAAAGCTACATGAATTCTAACAGAGAGAACAATAAAAAGATAGCTCATGTTGGTGGTGGTGTTTCCTGCTAGACTTCTCCAGTACGTGAGGTCATGTGGTAACAGACTTCGAGAGGGACAGCTGTTTTCCAGGGCTCTGCCCAGCTTGGGACTGTTGTTCTTTCCCCATCACTGTAGGAAGTGTCCAGTATCTGTCATGGAGGCGGACAATCACTGGAGGGAATGGGTCTAGGAATATGGATTCAGGTTCTGGCTGTATGCATGTCCATTGTTATAAATAGCCTAGTTATATTTTTGTGTGTGCATGCATGCTAAGTTGCTTCAGTCGTGTCTGACTCTTTGCGACCCCATGGACTGTAGCTCACCAGGCTCCCCTGTCCATGAGATTCTCCAGGCAAGAATGCTGGAGTGGGTCACCATTTCCTTCCCCAGGGAAATCTTCCTGACCCAGAGCATGTCTCCTGCATCTCCTGCATCGGTTCTTTACCTCTAGCGCCAAATACCTTTTGTGTGTAATCAAAGTGAAATCATTTCCACTACATGAATCTCAAGATTCTGTAAATACAGATCTGTTGGTCCTGGAGTAGGCATGGAAACAGTGGTTCGACTTCAGTAGAGTTAGATATTTAAGGACTCTAGAGTCCCCTCCATGTTGTAGGTATATCTCAAGTGTAATAATTTTAATAATATTTCATGCCATAATGTAGGCTTTCTTATAGATATTAGGCTTGTAAAACGTATGCCTGGATTGTTTACTCTCTGCCTTGTTACTGTGTGTGTGTGTGTATTTCAGTGCAGATGGACGTTTTGAAGGGGCCAGTACCAAAACCATCGTCAGGTACGACGGCACGGTGACCTGGACTCCACCGGCAAACTACAAAAGTTCATGTACCATCGACGTCACATTCTTCCCGTTTGATCTCCAAAACTGTTCCATGAAATTTGGTTCTTGGACTTACGACGGGTCACAGGTTGATATAATTTTGGAGGACCAAGATGTAGACAAGAGAGATTTTTTTGATAATGGAGAATGGGAAATTGTCAGCGCAACAGGGAGCAAGGGAAACAGAACCGACAGCTGTTGCTGGTATCCTTACATTACTTACTCATTTGTAATTAAGCGCCTGCCTCTCTTTTATACCTTGTTCCTCATTATACCCTGTATTGGGCTCTCATTTTTAACTGTGCTTGTCTTCTATCTTCCTTCAAACGAAGGTGAAAAGATTTGTCTCTGCACTTCAGTACTTGTGTCCCTGACTGTCTTCCTTCTCGTTATTGAAGAGATCATACCCTCATCTTCCAAAGTCATACCTCTGATTGGAGAGTACCTGGTGTTTACGATGATTTTTGTGACACTGTCTATCATGGTCACCGTCTTTGCTATCAACATTCATCACCGTTCTTCCTCAACGCACAATGCTATGGCTCCGTGGGTCCGCAAGATATTTCTTCACAAGCTACCGAAACTGCTTTGCATGCGAAGTCATGTAGATAGGTACTTCAGTCAGAAGGAGGAAACTCGGAGCAGCCGTGGACCCAGATCTTCTCGAAACACACTGGAAGCTGCACTGGATTCCGTTCGCTATATCACAAGACACGTCATGAAGGAGAACGATGTCCGTGAGGTTTGTGACCACATGTCTTTACAAATGCATGTCTGTTTTGATTCAAAGTCAGGCCCCTGGCATGACCCTTAAGACTAAGTATAGATTGAAGGCCAGAGATAGTGACAGACTGTTTTGTCAAAGATTGTTACTAAAATTTCAATGAAAAACATCTGCAAAATGTGGCTTATACACAAATCTCACATCTCCTTTTCCCTCATCAGCATCTTGGATGACTTTTTTTATTGGAGGATAATTACTTTACAATATTGTGGTTTCTGCCATACATCAACATGAGTCAGCCACAGGTACAGATCTGTCCCCTCCCTCTTGAACCTCCCTCCCGTCTCCCGCCTCATCGCACCCCTCCAGGTTGTCACAGAGCACGGGGTTGAGCTCCCGGTGTCACACAGCACATTCCCCCGGCTCTCTGTTTTACATACAGTGTGTATATGCCTCCGTGCTACTCTGTCAATTCGCCCCACCCTCCCCTGCCCACACCGTGTCCACAAGTCTGTTCCCTAAGTCTGCGCTGGAATGCCTTTTAGTGACGCTGTGGGATGCTGACTGTTCTGTTTTTCTAAGGCATAGTTAGCTTTGGCTAACGTGATCAACCGTTTCAATTTGATCTTCAGTAACTTGGCTTCTGAATTCTATGGTCATCTGCAGGCACAACTGCACTGTAATTTATCAAAAGTGATTTTAGTTTTTTAAAGAATGACTCTAATGTAGGCTTTATAAATACAGCCAAGATATTTTTCTAGAATCCTCTTGTTCGCTCAGAAGAGAATGTTAGTGAATTTAACAGCAATAATACCTCAGGTGTTATGCATTATACATCAGATACATGTCTAGTATTTAAGAATATGCTTAATTTCTTAAAAAAAAGTTTGCTCCAAACTTTGTTATATAAAAATAACTCACTGGGTCCTTATTTAAACTTAATTTTTAAAATGCAAGAGTTTATGAATACATTTTATTAATATGATATTGAACTGGTATTCTTTTCAAAATATTTCAGTCTTGTCACTATTCTTTATTTATATTGTGTAATATTTTTTAAAGTATGACTATAATACTATTTTTTCGGAGAAGGCAATGGCACCCCACTCCAGTACTCTTGCCTGGAAAATCCATGGACAGAGGAGCCTGGANTACATTTTATTAATATGATATTGAACTGGTATTCTTTTCAAAATATTTCAGTCTTGTCACTATTCTTTATTTATATTGTGTAATATTTTTTAAAGTATGACTATAATACTATTTTTTCGGAGAAGGCAATGGCACCCCACTCCAGTACTCTTGCCTGGAAAATCCATGGACAGAGGAGCCTGGAGAATCCCAGGGGCAGGGAAGTCTGGTGGGCTGCCATCTATGGGGTCGCACAGAGTCGGACACGACTGAAGCAACTTAGCAGCATAATACTATTTTTTATAATTGAATTTACTTTCAACAGTTGCATTAAAATTATATGAATTTTCTCATAGCTACAGAAAACAAACTAGAGGTTACCAGTGGTGAAAGGGAAAAGGGGGCCAAGACAGGCCAGGGGATTAAGAGGTACGGGTTACTGTATATAAAAATGCTATCAGGATATATTATACAGCACAGGAAATATTTTTTTTAATGTGTATCTCTTTGGCTGTGCTGGGTCTTCATTACTTTCTCTAGTTTTGGAGAGCAGGGGTGCCCTTTGTTGTGGAACACAGGCTCTAGGGCATGCTGCCTCAGTAGCTGTGGAGCACGGGCTTAGCTGCTCCTCAGAAAGTGAATCTTCCCGGACTGGGGATTGAACCCGTCTCCTGCATTGTCAGACGGATTCTTATCCACTCTGCCACCAGAGAAGTCCCTAGCCGATATTTTACAATAACTTAAGTGGAGTATAATCTGTAAAAATTTTGAATGACTGTTGTATACCTGAAACTAATATAATATTGTAAATCAAAAGAAAATAAAATAGTACCTAACATAAAACATGTATGTGAATTCTAATCTCTAAAACTTTTGTTAAATGGAAAAATTTCCAGCAGGTGTGGTAAGCAGATGGAATGAATCTGGTAAAATACCAACCCTCTCCCCCAAAGGGACATTGACATACGTTTCTAATAAACTTTAAAAACATTTTTACTCAAGTATAGTTGATTTACAATGTTGTATTAATCTATAAACTTTTAATACTTGTGAAACATAAAGTTTCTATTTGGTGTAAGTATCTAGTTAAATTAGTTTATAAGGTGAAGCCATCAAAGGAGTCTTAAAAAATACAGATATTAGATAATAGTATGGATTGAGACAGGATTTATTTGGCCAATCAGTGCAGCACATGGGATCTTAAATCCCCGACCAGGACTCAAACCCACACTCCCTGCACTGGAAGTTCAGAGTCTTAGCCACTGGACCACCAGGGAAGTCCCTAGACTGTATTTAATGAATGTCTGCAAAGTGCTGTACAGCAGGGTCAGGGCTCCTTCCATGAGACCAGTAAAGGGGGTTTATTTTCAAGGGAAAGACTTATAAGTAGAGAAGCTGTAGGGTTTTATAATCCTCTAAATTTTACATTATCCTGAAACTTTGGGGCACAGTTCCTATAGAAGACTCCGTGCTTCATAGCAGGGGCTAAGGAAGCCCGTGGTCAAGGACGTGGCCTGTTGAGTAGGACCCTCTGGTGCTCAGGGCCTGCTCTCAGCCTGCCCTTTCCTTGAGGTCACTCACACCTGCTGAGCCAGCTCTCTGCTTGGGCTGCAAAAACGGGGAGGGAATGAGCTCTCAGCTGGCAGATCTGAACTCGCGTTATTGTTGTTCAGTTGCTAAGTCATGTCCGACTCTTGGTGACTCCATGGACTGCAGAATGCCAGGCTCCTCTGTCCTCTACTATCTCCTGGAATTTGCTCAAATTCATGTCCACTGAGGTGGTGATGCCATCCCCCCATCTCATCCTCTGCCATCCCCTTCTCCTTTTGCCTTTAGTTTTTCCTAGCATCAGGGTCTTTTCTAATGAGCTGGCTCTTCCCATCAGGTGGCCAAAGTATTGGAGCTTCAGCTTCAGCATCAGTGCTTCCAATGAATATTCAGGGTTGATTNCATGTCCACTGAGGTGGTGATGCCATCCCCCCATCTCATCCTCTGCCATCCCCTTCTCCTTTTGCCTTTAGTTTTTCCTAGCATCAGGGTCTTTTCTAATGAGCTGGCTCTTCCCATCAGGTGGCCAAAGTATTGGAGCTTCAGCTTCAGCATCAGTGCTTCCAATGAATATTCAGGGTTGATTTCCTTTAGGATTGACTGGTTTGATCTGAACTCATGAACTTAGAGTAAAATGGTCCCTAGGAAATCCAGAACTAAATAAAGCAAGTGAGGCGAGGAAGATTAACAGCTGTTGAATGTGTATTATTCTGAACCAACTTTTCATTTGTCATGAGATTAACTTCAGGCTGGATTGTCTTTAAAAATTAAAACAAATGCTCCTGGGCCAGAATAATTAATATAAATAACTATATATAGTAAGAATTAAAAATATTTTAAAAGTTTATTGTAAGATATGCAAATACTGTATTTTATTAAAAATCTATCAAAATAAGCCACTTGTATTATAAGTTGATGTGTAAATTTACAAATTGTGTCTTTTATTTAACATGGGTTTTTGTTTTTGGTTTTTTTGGTACAGGCTGTTGAAGATTGGAAATTCATAGCCCAGGTTCTTGATCGGATGTTTCTGTGGACTTTTCTTCTGGTTTCAGTTGTTGGATCTCTAGGGCTTTTTGTTCCTGTTATCTATAAATGGGCAAATATAATAGTGCCAATTCATATTGGAAATGAAAATAAGTGACACTTTCCAAGGGGTTGTAGTAGGAATTTAGTTAAAAGGCACATATTTCTTATGGCACCTATGAATTACAAAAATGTAAATTGTGTTTAAAATTTGAAGGAGCCAACATCAGTTTATCTCAATAGATTGCCCATTAAAATATTTAGCTGCATGACTGAAGTAATAACTTAGTGAATAATATTTGATCTTCTAAAAATAATAGCACAAAATATTATCTAAACTGAACAAGTAAAAATCTAATGTTTGTATCCTGGCAAATAATTCTTTGTAATCAGCAGTGAAGTTCATCTTTTGATTGTGCTGGAAAATCCTGTTGTATTTGAAGACTGATTTCATTTGGTAAAGGTACACATTTAAAAATCCTCTCTGTCCTGTATTTACTGCATAACAGCTACAGTATACTGCTGTTTTAAGTAAGCTGGCTACTTGGTATGAAAATGATTGAATATGAAGCAGCTTTTTTTATAGCCAGCATTTTTTAAAAATGAAAAATGGGAATTGGGAATTCCTTTAAGGCTTACTTTATTTTGTAGATGCTTAAACTAAACAATTATTGTTATTAACTATTTTTACAGCTTACCTTCCATTATGAGGTCATACAATAGACAATTCCTATGGACGTGCAGTATAACATATCCCAAACATTATTTTGGTTCTCTTGTCTCCTTTTTCCACAATTAATAGGACCACCTTTTATATAAATTCTGGTAGCATCTTTTGATCCTTGACCTTAGAAGTGTTCACTACAACTAAGTGAATCTCATTTTAAGAATGCGTCTGTGTATACTACTGAATTGTTCTCTGAGAAAACCATCTTCTAATATTAAAGGTGATATTCTAATTATGTATAAGTACATTGTTACATACCTGTGATGTTTCAGTTTTACCTCTTTCCTTCCAAAAATTACAGTACAGTAGTAGAAAATTAGAGTTGCGAGGGCCTTTAGATGTAATCTGCTGCTGCTACTAAGTCGCTTCAGTCGTGTCCGGCTCTGTGCAACCCCATAGATGCCAGCCCACCAGGCTCCCCCATTCCTGGGATTCTCCAGGTAAGAACACTGGAGTGGGTTGCCATTTCCTTCTCCAATGCATGAAAGTGAAAAGTGAAAGTGAAGTAGCTCAGTCATGTCCTACTCTTCGCCACCCCATGGACTGCAGCCTACCAGGCTCCTCCGTCCATGGGATTTTCCAGGCAAGAGTACTGGAGTGGGGTGCCATTGCCTTCTCCCAGAAGTAATCTAGTCTTAGCCTATTACTACTTATTCCATATAGTATCATGTATCACAGGTAGACAAGTTAAAATTTCATCTCTAAATTTTCCTGATTCAGCTATGACCAGGAAGAAAATATTGATAGAAATCTTGCATTCAATTTAGAGTTCTTAGCTCTTGAGACAACAGATAACATTTATTTATAGTAAGCAACAGGTCTGTGTTCAAGTCAACACTCTTTGGAAGGCAGAGGGGATCCTATCTAATTTGCATTTTATTGTAGGCAGGTGTTTAATGCTATTTAATGAGTGACAGTCTCCTGATGTGATGAGTTTAAATAAGTCTGTTGGTTGTCACAGCTTGTCAATATCCCCGATCCTTCTTATTATATCTCCACTACTCTTACTTTAAAAAGCGAAAGTCATTCAGTTGTGTCCGACTCTTTGGGACCCCATGGACTGACTATACATGGGATTCTCCACACCAGAACACTGGAGTGGGTAGCCTTTCCCTTCTCCAGGGGATCTTCCCAAACCCAGATCTCCTGCACTGCAGGTGGATTCTTTACCAGCTGAGCCACCAGGGAAGCCTTACTTTAAAAATTTACATGTAAATACATTTTATAGAAATCTTCTTTTGGCTTATTGAAACATGAGTCATGGTGAGCTGCAATTTTGTCAGTTTTATTTTTGCATAGGAAAAACATCATAATGACTAGTGAGAAGATTAAAACATTTTCTGTAAATTATCATCTTTTGCCAGTACTCAGATTCAGAAGTAGAGTATGGGATATGCTCTCTTTAATAATTTATCTAAAGCAATGGTTCTCAACCAGGGGCAGTTTTGCTTCGAGGGGACACTTAAAAATCCTTGGAGACATTTTTGGTCGTTGTACCTAGCAAGGGATGGGGTTATGTTATTGGCATCTAGTGGGTAGGGGCCAGGGTGCTGGTAAAGATCCTACAGTATACAGGATAGATCTGCTCCTCAACACAGAATTAATTTGGCCCCAAATGTTACCAGTGCTAAGGGTGAGAAATCCTGTTTTGAAGGCTCATTAACAGCGAATGTGTGGCTAAGCATAAGCTCTCTTCAGTTCAGTTCAGTAGCTCAGTCGTGTCCGACTCTGCGACCCCATGAATCACCGCATGCCAGGCCTCCCTGTCCATCACCAACTCCCGGAGTTCACCCAAACTCATGTGCATCAAGTCGGTGATGCCATCCAGCCATCTCATCCTCTGTCATCCCCTTCTCCTCCTGCCCCCAATCCCTCCCAGCATCAGGGTCTTTTTCCAGTGAGTCGAGACTCTTCGCATGAGGTGGCCAAAGTATTGGAGTTTCAGCCTCAGCATCAGCCCTTCCAATGAACATCCAGGACTGATCTCCTTTAGCATGGAATGGTTGGATATAATCTCTCTTAATCATTTAGAATTATGCAAGATAAATAAGGCCATCCAAAATAGGGGTGTGGTCCTAGGACTCTTGAAAAACAGTAAAAGAAAAAAAAAAAAAGAAGTGCATGGTAAGAAATGATAGTGGTGAGGTCTTGCTGAAATGATGTAAACTTCAAGGAGATCATGAACTAAATAAGAAAACCATTGGGAAATCTGTTGTGATACTGAACCAAACAATTCTTCCCATTTCTGAACAGCCAGGTTGTTTTTTTCTTCTCATCCAGCTATGTCTCCACCGCTAAAAAAAACCCTACAGTTTCTGTATTTAGTCCATTTTTACATGGTCCATAGCACAGCATGCTACTTATCACTGTAGAAGAATTATATTTTGACTTTTTTTTTAACCTAATCCAAAGGCTGATTAAATGTTCATTTACCTATAATACTCTTGACATTTTTCTTGCGTGAATCTTTTTTTTTTTTTAACAAAAGGCAACNCATGCTACTTATCACTGTAGAAGAATTATATTTTGACTTTTTTTTTAACCTAATCCAAAGGCTGATTAAATGTTCATTTACCTATAATACTCTTGACATTTTTCTTGCGTGAATTTTTTTTTTTTTTTAACAAAAGGCAACTGGATAATAAGTAAGCTTTGAAATGCCAAAAGCAAAGCCAGTAGTGTGATGATAGGAACCTAGTAAGAAAAAGCTTACATGTAAGACCCAGCGATTCCCCAGCGTAATCCAGCAGGCAGCGACCCAGTTGTCACCCAAGAAAGTCTAGGAGACTGGGACCTAGGGGTCCCCCAGCACAGCCCAGGAAGCCAGAACCCAGAGCTTCCTCGAAATTACACAGGATCCAGATACCAGTTTCTGAAGGCGTTCTGCGCTCAGAAGCAACAGAGCTAGGCAAGGTCCAAGTGAAAGCCTCTCCTGGAACCCTGTTCTCCTAAGTCCTGTTCTGCTGCAGAAGCTGAGAAACGAATGGTGTGCATTTTTGATTTTTGGTTTCCCTGGTCCCCGCCACTCCCTGTTAAAGGTTTGCAAACATGAATCTGAAGAGTTCTAATAAAGAATCGAATTTCAAAAAAAAGAACTTACACTCAGAAGAAAGCAGGACAAATGCTTTATGACATTAGATCTGGCAGTAGTTTCTTGGATATGACACGAAAAAGCACAAGTAATAAATGAAAAAGCAGACAAATTGGATTTCTTGAAAATTTTAAAGATTTGTGCATCAGAAGATACTATCAACAGTAATGAAGACAACCCACAGAATGGGAGAAAATATTTGCAAGTCATATATCTGATAAAGGATTAATATCCAGAATATAAAGAGAACTCCTAAAACTTAAAAAACAACCCAATTCAAAAATGGGCAAAGATCTTGAAGAGACATTCCTCCAAAGAAGACTTAAGAATGGCCACTAAACCCATTAAGAATGCTCAAAATTACTAACAGTTAGAGAAATGCAAATCAAAACCACAATGAGATACCGCTTCACAACCTGTAGGTTTGCTATTGTCAAAAAAACCAAAACGATAAGTACGATAAGGACGTGGAGAAACGTGTGCATTGCTGATGGGAATGTAAAATGGCAGAGCCCTGGTGGAAAACAGAATGGCAGTTCCTCAAAACATTAAAAATAGAATTAACAAATGATCAAACAATTCCACTTCTCGGTATATCCCTAAAAGAATTGAAAGCAAGGTACAGAAGAGAGATTTGTACACCCATATTCGTAGCAGCATTACCCACAACAGGTGAAACCTGGGAGCAACCCAAGTGTCCATCAACAGATAAATGTACAAGTAAAATGTGTGTGCTTGCAACTGAGTATTACTTAGCCTTAAAAAGTATGGAAGTTCTGCAATATGCTACACCATGGATGAACCTTTAGGGACATCCTGCAACATGAAACAGGCCAGTCACAAAAAAGACAAATACCGTATGATTGCACTTACATGAAGTACTTAGCTTAGTCAAAATCATCAAGACAAAGTGTTATGGTGGTTGCTGGGAGAGGGGAGAATGGGGAGTGATTGTTTAAATGGTCTAGAGTTGGGTGGGGTGGTGGTGATGGTTACATAACAATGTGAATATATTTACCACTGAACTGTGTACTTAAACATGGTTTAGATGATAAATTTTATGCTAAGTGTACTTTGAACGTGAAAGTAGTGAAAGTAAAGTCGCTCAGTCGTGTCCGACTCTTTGCGACCCCATGGACACCAGGCTCCTCCATCCATGTGATTTTCTAGGCAAGAGTACTGGAGTGGGGTGCCTTTTCCTTCTCCACAGCGAAAAATAAAAAGTAAGCCCCTCTCCCTCAACACCCGTGAATAATCTCATAAATAACACACAGTTCTTACGCATCATCCCTGGTCATCAAGGGTTGTAGAAACAATCCTGCTGTCCCTAAAATGCACACCAGGATGAAAACCCACAGAAAAATACGATCAATCACCATGGCAACATACTTCCAATCGTCTTGAATCTGAAAGACAAAAACAAAAATCACGAGAAGAAAAAGCAGGAAGGAAAAGGCAAACTGAACATATTTTCAATACCAAATACTTAATAAATGGGTTTCAGGAGAAGAAGAAACCATTCTGCTGCCAACATGCAAGGAAACTTTTTTTTCCTAATTAATGAATGTAGTCTGAGGAAATCTGCCTTTCTCATGTTTCTCTTTATGCACTAGAGAAACAGGAATAAAGTATCTGTCATATTAAATGCTTTAAAACCAGAAATTATTTTTTTAAAGAATTTTTTTGATGGGAACCATTTTAAAAGTTTTTATTGGGTTTGTTACAATATTGCTTCCGTTTTATGTTTTCGTTTTCTGGCCAGGAGGCATTTGGGGTCTTAGGTCCCTGACCAGAGATCGAACCTGCACCCCCTGCCTTGGAAGGCAAAGCCTTAACCACTGGACTGCCAGGGAACTCCCATAAATAAGAAGTTTCTTAATATATACATAACCCATTCCCCCACCCTCCAAATTGCATTCTAATTTATAAAGCTAGTTAAACCAGTCTTATGCTTCTGTGGGAGGATTCTGGGCCTGTGTTAGAATAGCTAATGCAATCCAACATCACTTACCATTATTTCAAAGTACTAGCTCTTATCCAGTTTTAGATAAACAAGCACACCAGGGCAAGCCCCTCATCACTCTCTCACACAGCCCCCCTGTCCCCAACTAGCCAACTATCATCTTCAATTATAAGGCCAAAGTATCATGGAAATCTGTATAGTTATAGGACAGGTTCAAAGTCAGAAACCACTGCTGACAATAAAGTAAAAGATGGAAGAAAGAGCAAGTCTAATTGTATATAATAGAGCTTCAATTTTGGCTTGAAATAGGAGGGAGAATTGCACATTAATTACACTCCTAGACAACTCAGAAAGCAAGGAAACCATAACTGAATTGAGAAAAAGAACCCATGAATCAACTGATTTTTTAAGAAATAATCACATAATAAAGAGGCAGCATGCAATTTAGTAATTTAATTAAGTGGACTGAGATGGGGCTGGGAGACCAAGATTTTATTTCATCATTATGCACTTGAGTCAGTGTGTCCTCTCGATGACACTGAGAAGTCAATGGATTAGAACTATAATGCCCTATTTGCCACAAGGTACTTTATTCAAATCCCTAAGACTGGTTTGTAAAAGCTTCAAGTATAAAATAGACCCTGTAATTTCTACTAACCCCACAACTGGCTAAACCTCCTAAGGCTCTAGGAAGCAGTGGGGTGGAAAAAGCAAGACTTGTTACAATTCCCAGCTCTGCTCCTTTCTAGGTGTGAGACTCTGATTCAAATATGTGACCTCACTTAGCCTCAATTTCCTCATTGGTAAATCAGGGATAAGAAGAGTACCTACTTCAGAGAGTTGTTATGAAGATTAAATGAAATACGTGCCTGGCACAGGGCCTTAATGAATAATACCTATCGATATTAATGCTGATTTTTAAAATGATGCATTATAAATCTCCCTCTGACAGCATTTCACATGGTTTAGCCTGGTTAAGAAAGAGTGAACCCAGGTCTTACACATAATACAAACAGTGCTGCAAAGAGATCTGGGTGAAAATTAACCATGTGTCTAACTCTGGGTATTTCGGCACAATGATATTGGCTGTTCTCTGGAAACTTTGGCCCTAATGATGCATGAACAAGTAGATGAGTGTTAGGCAGAATGGTAAACCGGCCCAAGCGCCTGGTGTCATCCCTCAGCCCAACCCTGCAGATGTCCCAGAAAGGAGACTGCAGTAAAGATGGTCAGAAACGCGGACAGGTGTGGCTTGGTGAGTGTGGGCATGAGCATGGGGTTGGAGGAGGAGGGTCTTGTTAGAAGGAAGAACTGGGGAGGGATTGATTGTGCTCCTCTCCCCCAACCCTGTGCCTCCTTCCAGCCTGCTACTCCTGGCCCAGAGAGGCAGGTGGGGCCACCTGTGAGCAAAGTGGAGCCGGGAAGAGAGCAGAGAAGGTGCCCACGGACTGGCGGGGCCTGAGACTTCCCTCCTCACTCCCCACATCAAAGATGAAACAACCACAGTGGAGTGAAAGGGACGAGGAGGAGATCTGGAGGGACAAGGTAACAGAAGAATAAACAGAGAGCACATGGCTTTCAATCAGCACAAGAAATGTAACGTTTCTAAAGCACAACAAGAACCCAGGCAAAAAAAGAAAAGTAAATGGAAAACATGAAATAAGATGGCCGAAATTTAACCCTCGGAAAACAGTAATTACAATACATATAAATAAATCATTGATCAAAAGTCAGACTCTGGTTGGAATGAACAAAATAACATATACATACATCTATAGATATATCTCTGTATCTATATCTCAACCAAACAAGTTGTCTCAGGCTTATTAGCTCAGAAGATCATGGCTCTGATCTGTGCACACCTCCAGGACCTCAAGAGCAACTCATGCCGTGGAACCAGTCTTGAAGGATCAGCTGTCAAAACCGTCAAACGGAAGTACTAACGTGAGACCACAAGCTCCCTAACTAGTTTTCTAATTTGTAACCCAGTCCTACCTTAACTCTGAATTTAGAGTGTTAAACTCCTCACAAGTGTGAGCAAGGAAAGGTCCCCAACACAGCTCGAGAAAAGCCAAGGCAGGGGGCACGGTGACACTCCTGTCCCTTTGGGACCTGGTGTGTCCAGGGACAGCCATTCACGGGCTCCCAGCACCCTCACGAGATGGCTCTGGGCGAACTGGGCCTGTTTGGTCTGAATTCCTAGGAGGTCAGGACAGTTAAAACCAGCCAAGCTGGAGCCGGGGAATTAGGAAATTAAAACATCTCTGGGAAACTGTACACAGCAGCGTGTCAGTCACACAGTAAGACAGAGAAAGGAATCCTTCAGACAGCCCAACTCCCCAGAGCACTGAGTAGGCATCTTTATTCTAACACCTGCCACCCTTTCACAAACAGCAATCCCCTGCCCTGGGGTCCAGATTTCTGCATTCTCTGGAAAAACAATGGGACCACATCGCCAGATGACCAGAGGTGAGCAGTGGCTGCCTCCTGAGATGAACCATGTGCCTCTAGTTGGGAGCAGCAGACACATAAGTGTAAAGCTTCCCCATCGTTAATACCTATCACTATTTCTAACCTAAGATTTTTGGAGGAAATAGAGGTCCACCCAATTATCACTCAAAAGAAGTGATGATTTTAAAAGTAGATAAATGTTAGAGAGTATCTGCAAAAGTGATTAGTGTTAGACCAACGAGAGGTTTTCACTAATCATGTGCTCAGTGTCCAACAATTGCTTCAAGAGAATCTGAAGGCAGGCCTGACCTTTTGGCTAAATTTCTGACATCATCGGGAGGCTGTGCATTGTTACAGTCACAAGATGGGCACAGAGTTGCTCGGATGGGTGGGGTGAGGAGATAGGGCCGCTGTCTCTGTCTCCCTCGAGTCTCATCCACTCCCATTAATATGCCATTCACAGCTGAAAAAGAGGCTCTAGACATTCCCTACCAACATTAATTACCTCCAGGGCATCAGGAGATGAAATTATCTAGTAATTAGCTCTCTTCTAATAAGCAACTTAAGGCAGAGCATAATAACCTTGGGGGTAAACAGAGGGCGAGCAGCCATGTGAGTGTGAAGCTTCCCCATCATTAATACCTATCACTAGTTCTAAAATAAGATTTTTGGAGAAAATAGAAGTCCACCCAATGAAAAAACCATGGGCAAGAATGTGAATAGATATTTCACAAAAGAAGATGTCCAAATGGCCAATAAGCATATGAAAAGGAGACCTATTCATTACTCAACCAGGACATGCTAATTAAAACATCAAGTGATGCCAGTTCACCCCGCTGGCAAGGATAGGCGGCAGCTGGGGACTCAAACATTGCCAGTGGGTGTGTCAATCGGCTTAAACATTTTGGAAACCCGACAGTATCCATTAAAGTGGAAAATACATCTCTGCAGTGATCCAGCAGTTCCATCCTTAGGTGCGTATCCAGGAGAAATGAATGCATGTATTCACCCAAAGTCATGTATAAGAACATTTAGAGCCGCCTTATTCACAATTGCCCCGACCTGGAAACAACCAAACATCCAACAATTGTAGATGGAATGAATAAACAGAAGGCGGTGTTGTCTTATTGCAGAATATTACACAGCAGTAACAAACCCAAAGGATAAACTTCAGACGTTTTATACATTTGGTTGAAAGAAAGATGTCAAATATGAAAGAGGTTATGCAGTGCCACTTATATGAAGTTCAAGAATAGGTAAAATCAGGGACTTCCCTGGTAGTCCAGTGACTAAGACTCCACATTCCCAATGCAGGGGCCCCAGGTTCAATCCTTGGTCAGGGAACTAGATCCTGTATGCCACAACTAAGAGCTACTGCAGGCAAATAAGTTTAAAAACTTTTTTTAGAGAATAGGTAAAATTAATGTAAAAGAGGCCAGGATCAGTGGTTACTAAGGAGGGAGGGAGTGGGGTACTGACTGGGAGGGGCACGAGGGAGCTTTCTGGGGCACTGGAAATGTTCTATGTCTTTATCTAGATCATGGTTCCATGAGTGTACACATAATAATTCACTGAACTGTATGCACACTTAAGACATGTGTACCTTATGTAAATTACACTTACAGGGGGTTGGGGGGGACACAATCAGTAAAGTTTAAAATGTCAGCTCAGCTAATCAATACTAACTGGAGATCATCTGGTCTCACTCCCTCTTCCAGCCTACCTCCTAACCCATTCTCTCTCGGCATTAGGAGTTCCTAGGGCCTAAAAGGCTGGCAGCCCAGGAGCTAAATGCAAGGCACCACATACAACCTTTATCATCATCCCATTTTACAGAAAAAGAGACAGGCTCACACAGGTGAGGCAACATATCCAAGGATATGTAACTGGTACATGGAAGAGCAGGTCTGAAAACAGCTCACTGATGCCAGTCTAATTCCTTAACCCCACGCTAAGCCTTGTCCACAAAGAACCAATAAATGTTTGTTGAATGAGTGATTAATTCAGTACTAAATGACTACATTAGTAATAACAGACACAGCCTTACCTCTTTGGCTTCATTTTGTGCTTTCATATTTTCAGCAATATACTTGACACTTTGGATAGCCTCTTTGATTTCCGGTGACAGAGCAGAGAGGGACAGCACGGCATCGACAGATTCAGAACTGGAGCTTCTCGTGAGGTTGGCACTGAAATTGGAGATTTTTGCCCTGCGATGGTGGCAGTAGCCGCACAGCCCGTCCTGGCAGGGGTAGCCTTCCTTGCAGCCCTTGGACTCTACGCGGCTGAAGCAATTCAGGTTTGAGAGCTCAGCGCTATAGAAGGGTCTTGGCCTCTGAGGGTTACCCTCATTGCTTGCTGGCCTGGTCATGAACATGACCCTGGGAAGCAAGTTCAAGAATATGGTCTTCACCCATGTGGGCATGGTGTGGGTGGTCGGGGTCCTGTAGTGCACGTTGAGCACGAAGACGGTGATGACGATGGACAAGGTCACAAAGATCATGGTGAAGAGCAGGTACTCGCCGATCAGGGGAATGACCAGCGAGGTGGACGGGATGGTCTCAGTGATCACCAGGAGAAACACGGTCAAGGAGAGGAGCACTGAGATGCAGAGGGTGACCTTCTCACCGCAGTCGGAAGGCAGGTAGAAGACAAGCACGGTCAGGCAGGAGATGAGCAGGCAGGGGATGATGAGGTTGACAGTGTAGAACAGGGGCAGGCGCCGGATGTAGAGCGAGTAGGTGATGTCCGGGTAGATCTCCTCGCAGCAGTTGTACTTGATGTCGTGCTTGTACCCAGGGGCTTTGATGATGGCCCACTCGCCACTCTCCCAGTAGTCCTTGAGGTTCATGGAGGAGCCGATCAGGACCAGGTCGATTTTTGCCTTGTCGTAGGACCAGGAACCGAACTTCATGGTGCAGTTCTGGTAATCAAACGGGAAGTAGGTCACGTCGATTTTGCACGAGCTCTTAAAGATGGCTGGGGGGATCCAAGTCACTTCCCCCGTGTACTTGAGTAAAGCTTTGGTCTTGTCGTCCACTTGGAAATCCCCAACAGCACTGTGAAAACAAACAGGAGGCGTGTGGCACACACGTCATCTAGTCCAGCCTCTCACACCGCCAGCTGGTAAACGGCAAGTGGCGGCTCGTAAAACTGCAGAATATAAGCGTTCAAAGTGCTGTAAAAAGTCTCTCAGGTCACCATTCCATTTACCAATGGGTACTGAGGCCGCCCAGGACCCCCACCTACAGACAGTCTGACACACTCATTGTCATCCCCCCACCTACAGACAGTCTGACACACTCGTCATGCTCCCTGACCCAGGCCATGTCACTGGTTCATTCCACACCACTCGACTCCCTACTTGAAACTTACTGCATGTGTGCAGGCTCAGTCGCTTCGGTTGCCTTCGACTCTGCAACCCTATGCACTGCAGCCCGCCAGGCTCTTCTGTCCATGGAATTCTTCAGGCGAGAATACTGGAGTGGGTTGCCATTCCCTTCTCTAGGAGATCTTCCCAACCCAGGGATCCAACCCACACCCTGTGCATCACAGGTGGATTCTTTACCCGCTGAGCCACCTGGGAAGCCCTGATATTTACTGCAGTGGAGTGAAGTGAAGTCGCTCAGTCGTGTCTGACTCTTTGCGACCCCATGGACTATAGTCCACCAGGCTTCTCTGTCCATGGGATTCTCCAGGCAAGAATACTGGTGTGAATTGCCATTTCCTTCTTCAGGGAATCTTCCTAACCCATGGATCGAACCCAGGTCTCCTGCATTGCAGGTAGACGCTTTAACCTCTGAGCCACAAGGGAAGCTTTTCCCAAATGCCAGGGAGTTTTCCCCTTTAATTAAAAAAATAAAAGAAATTAATGAACCTGGTTGTTTGGAGGCAGGTGTTCAGGTCCCTATAGTTTGGTCCTTGCAATGCCGCCTCCTTCTGTCCTCAACTGGGTGCCCAATATGTGTATACCCATGCATGCTGAGCCACACCCTGGACCTCCACGGGCTGTGGAGACCACCGTGGGAGCCCACTCCCATTAAACGGAGCCCTGTTAGATGGGTCTGTTACCAGGCTCTGACTCTGGATTCTGGTTCTCTGGTTCACCACACTCCCCCATTCTTCTCTGCTCTGTTCTAGAATGAATAAGCACATTTTCTGATTCCTTGTCCTTTAAACCCAGCACGGCAGGGTCCTTTGCCTTCTGTGTCCCTATCCTTCCCCATGTTCTCCCCCACGTTCCTTCTCCCTTAGCTACATCCACCCTGACTTCCTCTCTAGGCAGAGATAGATATTCTTCTTAGAGTTGGCTTGCTGGCATTTATCAGCTGGCTTGTCCAATGGAAGATTTTCTGTCGACCAACTCAATACCCTGTCCAGTCTTGCATCTGAGAGTGAAGCCAGCCAGTCCTCAAAACAGTGGCTTTGCCCAGTGAAGGCTCTTGATGTTTTCCTGGGTCAGCCAGCCTTTGACTGGTTTCTTAGAGTTCTGCATTTGAAGGCGTACATGTCCTAAGGCAACAACTACCATACCAATTTGCCCAAAAAGCTGAAAAAAAAAAAANGGCACAGAGTTGCTCGGATGGGTGGGGTGAGGAGATAGGGCCGCTGTCTCTGTCTCCCTCGAGTCTCATCCACTCCCATTAATATGCCATTCACAGCTGAAAAAGAGGCTCTAGACATTCCCTACCAACATTAATTACCTCCAGGGCATCAGGAGATGAAATTATCTAGTAATTAGCTCTCTTCTAATAAGCAACTTAAGGCAGAGCATAATAACCTTGGGGGTAAACAGAGGGCGAGCAGCCATGTGAGTGTGAAGCTTCCCCATCATTAATACCTATCACTAGTTCTAAAATAAGATTTTTGGAGAAAATAGAAGTCCACCCAATGAAAAAACCATGGGCAAGAATGTGAATAGATATTTCACAAAAGAAGATGTCCAAATGGCCAATAAGCATATGAAAAGGAGACCTATTCATTACTCAACCAGGACATGCTAATTAAAACATCAAGTGATGCCAGTTCACCCCGCTGGCAAGGATAGGCGGCAGCTGGGGACTCAAACATTGCCAGTGGGTGTGTCAATCGGCTTAAACATTTTGGAAACCCGACAGTATCCATTAAAGTGGAAAATACATCTCTGCAGTGATCCAGCAGTTCCATCCTTAGGTGCGTATCCAGGAGAAATGAATGCATGTATTCACCCAAAGTCATGTATAAGAACATTTAGAGCCGCCTTATTCACAATTGCCCCGACCTGGAAACAACCAAACATCCAACAATTGTAGATGGAATGAATAAACAGAAGGCGGTGTTGTCTTATTGCAGAATATTACACAGCAGTAACAAACCCAAAGGATAAACTTCAGACGTTTTATACATTTGGTTGAAAGAAAGATGTCAAATATGAAAGAGGTTATGCAGTGCCACTTATATGAAGTTCAAGAATAGGTAAAATCAGGGACTTCCCTGGTAGTCCAGTGACTAAGACTCCACATTCCCAATGCAGGGGCCCCAGGTTCAATCCTTGGTCAGGGAACTAGATCCTGTATGCCACAACTAAGAGCTACTGCAGGCAAATAAGTTTAAAAACTTTTTTTAGAGAATAGGTAAAATTAATGTAAAAGAGGCCAGGATCAGTGGTTACTAAGGAGGGAGGGAGTGGGGTACTGACTGGGAGGGGCACGAGGGAGCTTTCTGGGGCACTGGAAATGTTCTATGTCTTTATCTAGATCATGGTTCCATGAGTGTACACGTAATAATTCACTGAACTGTATGCACACTTAAGACATGTGTACCTTATGTAAATTACACTTACAGGGGGGTGGGGGGGACACAATCAGTAAAGTTTAAAATGTCAGCTCAGCTAATCAATACTAACTGGAGATCATCTGGTCTCACTCCCTCTTCCAGCCTACCTCCTAACCCATTCTCTCTCGGCATTAGGAGTTCCTAGGGCCTAAAAGGCTGGCAGCCCAGGAGCTAAATGCAAGGCACCACATACAACCTTTATCATCATCCCATTTTACAGAAAAAGAGACAGGCTCACACAGGTGAGGCAACATATCCAAGGATATGTAACTGGTACATGGAAGAGCAGGTCTGAAAACAGCTCACTGATGCCAGTCTAATTCCTTAACCCCACGCTAAGCCTTGTCCACAAAGAACAAATAAATGTTTGTTGAATGAGTGACTAATTCAGTACTAAATGACTACATTAGTAATAACAGACACAGCCTTACCTCTTTGGCTTCATTTTGTGCTTTCATATTTTCAGCAATATACTTGACACTTTGGATAGCCTCTTTGATTTCCGGTGACAGAGCAGAGAGGGACAGCATGGCGTCGACAGATTCAGAACTGGAGCTTCTCGTGAGGTTGGCACTGAAATTGGAGATTTTTGCCCTGCGATGGTGGCAGTAGCCGCACAGCCCGTCCTGGCAGGGGTAGCCTTCCTTGCAGCCCTTGGACTCTACGCGGCTGAAGCAATTCAGGTTTGAGAGCTCAGCGCTATAGAAGGGTCTTGGCCTCTGAGGGTTACCCTCATTGCTTGCTGGCCTGGTCATGAACATGACCCTGGGAAGCAAGTTCAAGAATATGGTCTTCACCCATGTGGGCATGGTGTGGGTGGTCGGGGTCCTGTAGTGCACGTTGAGCACGAAGACGGTGATGACGATGGACAAGGTCACAAAGATCATGGTGAAGAGCAGGTACTCGCCGATCAGGGGAATCACCAGCGAGGTGGACGGGATGGTCTCAGTGATCACCAGGAGAAACACGGTCAAGGAGAGGAGCACTGAGATGCAGAGGGTGACCTTCTCACCGCAGTCGGAAGGCAGGTAGAAGACAAGCACGGTCAGGCAGGAGATGAGCAGGCAGGGGATGATGAGGTTGACGGTGTAGAACAGGGGCAGGCGCCGGATGTAGAGCGAGTAGGTGATGTCCGGGTAGATCTCCTCGCAGCAGTTGTACTTGATGTCGTGCTTGTACCCAGGGGCTTTGATGATGGCCCACTCGCCACTCTCCCAGTAGTCCTTGAGGTTCATGGAGGAGCCGATCAGGACCAGGTCGATTTTTGCCTTGTCGTAGGACCAGGAACCGAACTTCATGGTGCAGTTCTGGTAATCAAACGGGAAGTAGGTCACGTCGATTTTGCACGAGCTCTTAAAGATGGCTGGGGGGATCCAAGTCACTTCCCCCGTGTACTTGAGTAAAGCTTTGGTCTTGTCGTCCACTTGGAAATCCCCAACAGCACTGTGAAAACAAACAGGAGGCGTGTGGCACACACGTCATCTAGTCCAGCCTCTCACACCGCCAGCTGGTAAACGGCAAGTGGCGGCTCGTAAAACTGCAGAATATAAGCGTTCAAAGTGCTGTAAAAAGTCTCTCAGGTCACCATTCCATTTACCAATGGGTACTGAGGCCGCCCAGGACCCCCACCTACAGACAGTCTGACACACTCACTGTCATCCCCCCACCTAGACAGTCTGACACACTCGTCATGCTCCCTGACCCAGGCCATGTCACTGGTTCATTCCACACCACTCGACTCCCTACTTGAAACTTACTGCGTGTGTGCAGGCTCAGTCGCTTCGGTTGCCTTCGACTCTGCACCCCTATGCACTGCAGCCCGCCAGGCTCTTCTGTCCATGGAATTCTTCAGGCGAGAATACTGGAGTGGGTTGCCATTCCCTTCTCTAGGAGATCTTCCCAACCCAGGGATCCAACCCACACCCTGTGCATCACAGGTGGATTCTTTACCCGCTGAGCCACCTGGGAAGCCCTGATATTTACTGCAGTGGAGTGAAGTGAAGTCGCTCAGTCGTGTCTGACTCTTTGCGACCCCATGGACTATAGTCCACCAGGCTTCTCTGTCCATGGGATTCTCCAGGCAAGAATACTGGTGTGAATTGCCATTTCCTTCTTCAGGGAATCTTCCTAACCCATGGATCGAACCCAGGTCTCCTGCATTGCAGGTAGACGCTTTAACCTCTGAGCCACAAGGGAAGCTTTTCCCAAATGCCAGGGAGTTTTCCCCTTTAATTAAAAAAATAAAAGAAATTAATGAACCTGGTTGTTTGGAGGCAGGTGTTCAGGTCCCTATAGTTTGGTCCTTGCAATGCCGCCTCCTTCTGTCCTCAACTGGGTGCCCAATATGTGTATACCCATGCATGCTGAGCCACACCCTGGACCTCCACGGGCTGTGGAGACCACCGTGGGAGCCCACTCCCATTAAACGGAGCCCTGTTAGATGGGTCTGTTACCAGGCTCTGACTCTGGATTCTGGTTCTCTGGTTCACCACACTCCCCCATTCTTCTCTGCTCTGTTCTAGAATGAATAAGCACATTTTCTGATTCCTTGTCCTTTAAACCCAGCACGGCAGGGTCCTTTGCCTTCTGTGTCCCTATCCTTCACCATGTTCTCCCCCACGCTCCTTCTCCCTTAGCTACATCCACCCTGACTTCCTCTCTAGGCAGAGATAGATATTCTTCTTAGAGTTGGCTTGCTGGCATTTATCAGCTGGCTTGTCCAATGGAAGATTTTCTGTCGACCAACTCAATACCCTGTCCAGTCTTGCATCTGAGAGTGAAGCCAGCCAGTCCTCAAAACAGTGGCTTTGCCCAGTGAAGGCTCTTGATGTTTTCCTGGGTCAGCCAGCCTTTGACTGGTTTCTTAGAGTTCTGCATTTGAAGGCGTACATGTCCTAAGGCAACAACTACCATACCAATTTGCCCAAAAAGCTGAAAAAAAAAAAAAGACAAACCTGAACTTTTAGAGATATCCTGTCTGGTTGTTACTAGATACCATTGTGAAGACAGAAGGGAGGTGTCTGGGGCCTGTCTCCTTGCTGGTCTCTGGCCCTCCCACCCTCACATGTTCTGCTGAGCAGGACAGTCATTACATGTGGAACTTGATGTCAAATCCATTAACCCCTTTACTCCAGCTGGACTGTCCCAGAGGTGCCCTGCGTTTATATGTTCTCAGCCCCACTTTATCATACTGGGCCCTCGATTCCCCAGAAGATGATTCCTGACCCCAGGAAGAAAGGAGGGGTATGGGTGGAGGGTAGGGACCCACACAATCCCAAGTGGACCTGACCACGTGGGGCAGGGAGGAGCTCTGGGAGGCTGGCCTACACTCCATGGAGGGCTGAGAGGGCCCCTGGGAAGGCAGAAGCCTCTGGAACAGCTTTCCTAAGGCATCCTGGATCAACACAGTGGACCTTCAGAGTTCAGGCACTAGCCCAGGAGTTGGCAAGCTGTGGCCCACTGGCTTGGCCCCTATTTCTGTAAATAAATTTTTATTGGTGCACACACCCATACCCATTTGTGGTCTACTGTCTGCAAATATTAAGTGACAAGGACAGGGCTGTATCGCTGTGACAGAGGCTGTAAGGCCTCCAAAGCCTAAAATACTACCTGGTCTTTCAGAGAAAATCTTGATGATCCCTGCTCCAGTCTAAGCCCCTCATTTCACTGAAGAGGAAACTGAAGGTCAGAGAGCAGGACTGCTTGCTCAGGGTCCTACAGAGAGTTTGTGGCAGAGAGGACTCATCACACTGCCCACATCATCAACAGAACTAGGTTACGTGGAACCCTACGAAGCTCAGGTGTGAGAGTGTGAGGTCAAACACCGCCACCAACGGGACCTGCACAGGCTGTGGGTAGGGTTAGCTGCTGGGGAGGTGGCCAAGGGAGAGTTCTCCTGTCCTAAGGGCCCCAGACAGAAATCACCAAGAAGTATCTGCTCCTCAAAAGAGGGGATCCAGACTTCCCTAGCGATCCAGTGATTGGGAGTCTGTCTGCCAGTGAAGGGGGCACAGGTTCGATCCCTGGCCCAGGAGGATTCTACATGCGGTGGTGGCACCTGGGCCTGTGCACCTCAGCTACTGAGCCCACAACCCTCGACTACTGAAGCCCAAGCGCCCCAGAGCCTGTGCCCCGCAACAAGAGAAGCCACTACAAGAAGAAGCCTGTGTCCTGCCATTGGAGAGTGGCTGCCACTCGTTGTGACTAGAGAAAGCCCGTGCACAGCAACGAAGACACAGCACAGCCAAAAATAAAGAAATACGTTTTAATAAATGCTAGCTCATCTTATTAAAAAGAAGAGGACCCCCTCTCTGTATTGCAGCCTTAGCAAGGGGAACAGTGGAGCAGGCAGGGTGCCACCGGTCCCAGTTTGTGGGAGAAGACAAAATGATGGGCCCATGGAGGTCTGCAGAGGAGTCTGGACCAGTGTGGGCTTTTGATCTCAGAAAAACACGCCCCACCCCAACTGCCTTGCAGAAGGACAGAGACCCACCCAGAAAAAAAGCTCCATCGGGTAGGATCCAGATTGAAGAGGGCAGGCAATGGGGTGAGAAGATGGTTCAGAAGCTAGAGAAACAGCCTTCTAGAAGTGGGAGCTCTTAGGCTGTGGGGGTGGCTACATGGGGCGTTTTTAAGAGAGTTATTTTTTTTTTTAATATTTATTTAATTAGTAACTTATTTGGCTGCACCAGTCTTAGCTGTGGCACACAGGAGCTTTAGTTGCAGCATGTGAACTCATGACTGGGGCATGTGGGATCTAGTTCCCCTGACCAGGGATCGAACTCAGGCCCCCTGCGTTGAGAATGCAGTCTTAGCCCCTGGACCACCAGGGAAGTCCCTACACAGAGCATTTAATGCTTCAAGGGGACGACTGGAGGAGGGAACTCCCAAGCGGGTTGACACAGACTTGCACTCTTACCCACAAAGGCTGTAAGCAAAAACAACAAGGAAGGATAGACTGGACCCCATGTTAACAGACTGTAAGAAAAATACGAAAAGTAACTGAATAACGTGCAAGCAACACAAAAATATAGCCACAGGACAGATGAAACTGATTCCGACACTATAAATTAACCTAAAAGAGCAACCTTTAGGGACTCTGAAAGAGCAGCATAGATTCGAGACAGAAAAGTTAAGAATTTGGCTAAGTGACAGGAGTTCAATAAAGAACTGACAAGACGTGGGAAAGAACAGGAAAAAAGAAAATTTAAAAATCATTTTAGAACTAAAGACTAAAACATAACAACAAGCAGACACATGCAAAGTGTAGTGATTGAAATAAAAAAAGAAAGGAGAAAAAACGTCAATCAAAAAGAGACAGAATTTGAGAGAAAATAACAGAGAATATAGGTAAAGAAGTTGTAATTTATGTGAAAAAGGAGTTCCTGGAGAGATAAAGCAAGAGAACAGAACAAATCTTAAAAGCTCTAATTCACAAAAAATTTACTGGAATAAAAGAAGTATTATGTATATGATATAGAGTAAAACAACTAGATTTTAAAGATAAATGAAAAATATCTTTGGGTTACCCAAGAAAAAGAACAACCCTCTGACTATGCATCCCAGTTTGTTTCAGGACAGCCCTGGTTTATTTCTGTGGTCCAGGCACACTTATTAATAGAGCCCCTTTTCTCTCCCCAAAGTCACCAGATTATACAAGAAAAAGAAAATTAGATTGGCAATAGTTTTTGATAGCAATACTTCATACCAGAACACGAGTCAGCATTTTTAAGATTTTCATGGAAGGAAAATGTGAACCAAGGATTTTATATCATAAAAATGACTAAAAGTTATTACCTAAAAAGGGTACTGTGAGTTATGAACATGTGAGAACTTAGGGTATATTGTGTTCATGAACACTTTCTGAGGATTCTACTAGAGAACAAACTTCAGAAAACAAAAAACCATAGGAGAAACTGGCATAAGAAGGTAAAAGGTGTTTCTAGTGTGTTGAGATGAAACTTTCACCTGAGGTTTAGAGAAGCTGAAGTTATAGTTAGGAGAGAGGAGCTGGATGATTTTCTCTAAATGTTATTTTCAGCTTCAGATTCCAAGGAAACTCCTTTTGATATTTGCTTCTCTTCACATCTAATTTGAAACATTTCACTATATCTATCATTACTGTTCAAAGCATACATCCCTAAAGCACCCCAGCTGTTCACCCAAGATTGCCAGCAAGAAAACAGCTATGACTTTCAAATCATAAGATTAAAAGCTGTGCCCACTTTAATTCTATCTCAGGAAAAATTCTCACCATCCTGCCCAGCTCCCTAAGAGCCTCTGGACCAGGAGATTCGTAGGATGGCTCACATTCTGCAAACCAGTTAATTTATCCCCTGTCCCAGTTCTTTAAGGGCCAATTTACAAGTTGCATGAAAGAAACATGAATGCTGTCTTTTCTTGGGAAAGCAATAAATAAAACATGGCCCATCTTTGGAATGGGTAAAGGACTCCTTCTTTTAGTTCTTTTAGCCCATGACTAGAAAGTGGGATTCAGCTCCTCTAGTCCCAATACTAATAGTAAAACATATTAATTTGTACTAATATGGCAGACAAACCTAAACACAGAATGCTTTAAAATCAGATTCGACTAATTTTATATCAAGTGTTTTGCTGAAAAATGCTCATTGTTTTTTTCAAGACACTATAACTCCAGAGATAAAGCACAGGTGCAAACATGAAGTTTTGCAATACCCGGAGAATAAACTAGTACATGCTGTAAAATATCCATTAAAATTATGTGTGTCTAACAGAGGTTAACAGAGAAGGCAATGGCATCCCACTCCATTACTCCTGCCTGGAAAATCCCATGGATGGAGGAGTCTGGTAGGCTGCGGTCCATGGGATCGTTAAGAGTTGGACATGACTGAGAAACTTCACTTTAATGCACTGGAGAAGGAAATGGCAACCCATTCCACTGTTCTTGCCTGGAGAATCCCAGGGACGTCGGAGCCTGGTGGGCTGCCATCTATGGGGTTGTACAGAGTCGGACACGACTGAAGCGACCTAGCAGCAGCAGCAACAGAGGTTAAATGCGTCAAGTGTCAGGTTTGCATGTAGAGAGGCTGGTTTTGGAGGTGCCAGGATGCGCAGGTTCAGACCAGCAGGAAAAGAACCTTTGAAAGTGAGAAAGAAGCAGGGCTTCCTGCCGCTGGTGGGTCTGGTGGGCTGCCATCTATGGGGTTGTACAGAGTCGGACACGACTGAAGCGACCTAGCAGCAGCAGCAACAGAGGTTAAATGCGTCAAGTGTCAGGTTTGCATGTAGAGAGGCTGGTTTTGGAGGTGCCAGGATGCGCAGGTTCAGACCAGCAGGAAAAGAACCTTTGAAAGTGAGAAAGAAGCAGGGCTTCCTGCCGCTGGTGGGCAAAGGCGTACGTACAGCATCAGGCTGGGAGGGGAGCATCTGTTAGGTGAGTGGAAGAATGAAGCTTTCCCATGGCCTAATGGGACCTGATTTTCAGGGAGGTAATGCTCCTGCCTTGGTGACCAATGCCCACTCCCATGTATTTCCTTCTTTGCCCTTCCTCTCTCTCATTGTATGTTTTGATATTATAACTCATGCCTGGCTTCCCTGATGTCTGGCAAACTCCTAGAGGCAAGGGGAGTGGTGGTTATTAATGTTTTGTGCCACCTTATCTCAACAACAATGGCATATGATTCTGACTTAAAGATGAGTTTTTAGCACGAGGAAAAGGAAGAGGGCTCTCGGGCACCACATAACACCTGGCATATAGTAGATGCTCAATAAACACCTGTGGAATGATTCAGATGAATGAAGCCCTCTTGGCAAAGGTCTCAGGACACCTAGGCTGTAAAGCACAGAAAGCCAAGGACCCAGGTCCAGGCTGACAGCCCCGAGAGGGAGGGGGCCACCTGGCACCTTACTTGTTGTACAGCACAATGTCTGGCTTCCAGATCTTCTGCGCAGGGACGCGCATGAACTCGGCCCCATCATAGTCGGATGGGTTCCACTTCAGCTTGTAGTCGTTCCAGATCTGTGGGGGGAGGTGGAGAAGGACCAGCGTGGTTTTACTTCTCTTGACACCACCCATCTTGGTGACCTCCCGCCTCTGCCACACGTCACAGAGCCATCTCCGTGATGAAGACCACACTGGCCCAGTTCCTCCTGTGGGTGCTAGTCACGGGGACAGCACTCAGCTAGCGCTGCTGCCGGAGCCGCTGCCTCCATGGTTGGGGCAAGCCCAGCCCCCAACAATCAGTTAGGACCTTTAGGGCTTTCTCCAGTCACTTCCAGTGCTAGGTCCAGGTCCCTGCCTTATGCTCCTGCTGTTTACATTCCTGAAATGGCTCAGATATGCCATGAAGCCCTAATAACAGAGTGCTAATGACACACACAACCCCCTTTCTACCTCCAAATTGAGCAGGGTTGGCCTCTGAAGGGTTCTGGGGAAGGAACCATAATCCCACCAGGACCCAAGAAGTATCTGGGTACAGAGGCTGGGAGAGCTGAGTCCTGATTGCCTAAGGAGAGAATGGACCTTAGGCTGTGGTCAAGGGGCATCTGTGCCACAGAGCGCTCCGTGGGCACCGTGCCCAGCCTCCTGGGAAGGAAGGCTGCTGAGCAGCCAGTTGGCTGGACTGGTGGGAGAATCAGCCTTAGGTCAGTGAGTTATCTGTCCATGTCTGCACAGAGCTCCCTGGGAAGGACATGTGGGAGCTGATTTCTTTGGTCTCAATCTGAACAAGGAAATCCAGAACCCCAGCTCCCACCCTCCCAACTACAATGGTATATGATTCTGACTTAAGCATGAGTTTTTAGCAAGAGGAAGGGAAAGAGGTGTCTCAGGCAGCACCCTAGAGTCAGAGGTCAGGGCTCCAGGCCTGGGTCTGTGCCATTTTGTGTGAGCATGTGGGGCGGGGCAGGGTCTCTCTCTCTTTCCAGGCTTCAGTCTATTGTTTGTGACTTGAGGGGCTGGACCCTGCAGTCCTTCCAGGAGGGTGTAGAGCCCTGTATGTGACCCCAAGCCCGGGAAGAGACAGATCAGCTAGTCAGTGGACCCCAATCTAGGTCCACATCTAGGCCCTTTGTTCTCGTTCAGGGAGAGCAAATAAAATAGTCACCACCAGGGGGCAGCAGTGCTCAGGGTCTGGTCACGTACTTGCTTGAGCCACAGGTTAGTCTCCATGATCTGGTTTACTTCATCCTAGAGAGAGAGATTAAAGTAGATGGTGAATTACAAAAACAAGGCTGGTTCCGGGAAAGGCTCTTCCAGAAGCTCCATCCCCCACAGCCACAGCTTGTGGCTCTGACACTCACCACCTTTACCAGCTGAGACATGGACACCTCAAACTGGATGATGACCGGGTCAGACACATTGGCCACTGGCCGGATGATCTCGTTGTAATCTTCAAACAGTCGCTCAAACAGGCGGTGCTCGGCGTCGGAGGTGCTGGCCACTGAGGGAAGTAGCCCCGTCAGACCCTGGGGTAGTCATCACTTTCCCCCTCCCCAGGAACATCACGTACCCACAGCCTCCCCTCCACCCGCTGGGGGTACTCTCTGGAACTCCAGACTTTCAGACTAGTCCCACACCTTCAGGTTTACAGACTAGAAAACTGAGGCCCAAGACAGAAGGGATTCCATCAGATCACACACATTCGGTGAGAAGCACAGTGGTTACAAGCATAGGCTCTGAATTTGGATAGATCTGGTGCAAATCCTGACAGACTGCCTGGCAGTGGTGTGAACTTAGGCAAGTGGCTTAACCTCTCAGTGCTGGCATGTGGTAAGGGCTCAAGACCCATCGTGACTATCTTTGTTACTACAGGGCAGGGGTGATACAAGTGCAGTCTGCCAGGGCACAGCCACAGCGGAGAGACGACCAGTCCTCTCCCAAGGCAGGGGCACCCCAGGGTCAGAGGGAGACCACAGCCCAGGACTGGGACTCTCCTTCCCACCCGGGACCTTGCAGGGGTTTGGCCACCGAACCTCTTAGAAGCTGGGTGCCTACATGGCTCCCATGATCTCAGAGTATGACCTACAGTCCCTGCTAACGATGTCTTCACGTCTGATCAAAGACCCTTCTCTCTGAAACCCCTGGGGATCCCCTTTGTTTATAGGCCACACCCCAGGCATTCTGAGTCAGCTGTCTTTTGCTTCTCACTTACAGATCTGGGAGAAATCTGGGGAGGGGATGAGGGGAATCGTTGGTGAAGTCCAACTCAACTTCTCCAGGGATTTTGACCGCCCTCCCCGGTCGGCCCAGCAGATAAAGACGGGGCCACAGTCAGGAGCTCCGTGTGGAGCGGCCGGCGCTCTGTGGAGCGGGGGCCTCAGCCCCGGAAGGCAGGATCAGCGTTCTGAATGCATGCTCACAACGTGGTCTCCCAACCGACGTCCAGCCCAGCTGCAGGGACCGCCGTCAGCCCTGCCAAACCCCTCGCCCCCTCGTATCTACCACCCTTCGCAGGACACTCAAAAAGTTTTCTGGAGGCGTCGGGTCTGGGCCGGGATTTCCCTAACAGGCTCCTCTAAGAGACCGGGCGGAAGGCGGGGAGGCGCCAGCAGCGCCTGACAGGCGAGGACAAAGAGGAGAGGCTGGCGCCCCAAACGACTCCCCTCTGCCCCGGGTGGCCTGGTCAAGCCTCTAGCCCTCAGCTTCCCCATCTATTCGTGAAACGAGGAGGTGGGCGGGATGCGGACAGTGGAACCCGCGGCCTGGGCGCGCCAGTGCGCCAAGCGGGACGACAGGCAGGGCTGGGACTCGAATCTGTAACCCCGGGCTCGGGAGGGCAGGCCCCGGGTGCGGGCCCTCCCCGCGCCTTCGGCCAGCGCCCAGCAGACTCAAGAATGGGGGACTCGAGGGGGAAACACGCACGCACCCACCCACCTCGCCGCCGGGTCGGAGCCAGACCACGCAGGGTGCGGGGCCCCGGCCACGACGCCCTTGTCCCTGCCTCTCCGCGCTGCGCTCGGGGCCGCAACCCCTAGGGACCCTGGGTCCCGGCTCGGTCCTCCGGGTCTCCGCTGCCCCGCGCCCGTACCTGGCAGCAGAAGCAGCAGCAGCAGCAGCGGCGCAGCCGCGAGCGGCGAGAGCTTCGCGGGGCGAACACCGCGCGGGTGGGCGCCCATGGCGGGTCGGCCCGCGGGCCGGAGGCTCCCGTGGACGGGGCGGAGCCGAGCCGAAGAATCCGGAGCCGGCGGGGCGGTGGCGGAGACAGACTCGCGCGGCCAGGCGCGCAGCGCAGCCGCCCCGGTCGGAGTCGGACCCCGGCCCGGCGCGCTGAGCCCAGGCTGCCCCACCCACAACCTCGGCGCTGCCCCGCCCGCCCCCGCGCGGTTCCGGAGCCTCTAACCCGAGAGAGGTGCGCTCGCTCCTGGAAGGAGGACCCGCGCGCGCCAGTGCGCCGTGCTGAGCGCTCTCTCCCCTCGCTCTGTGGTCGGTGCCGCCCACGGACAGACGGCTCCGCGCCGGGCCAATCGGAGCAGGTCTTGACCGACCACGGGGAAGAATAGGGGCCGCATCTCTGTTCCGGGCTTCCTGGGTGAGTGTGGGTCTCCCCCATCCCGGGATTGGGGACCATCGGGCTAGCCGGACGATCGTCTGTCTGCCTGGAAGACTAACATACCTTCAAGACGAGGGCTCAGAATTGTGAATTGTGACACTATTAAGTAATTGTTCAATATTTTAGAAGTGATAATGGTTAATTGTGTTTTTTAAGAATCCTTATAGTTTACCACGAGGGAGAGGGTGTGAGTCCGTTGAAACAGTATTGGCCCTGAGCTGGGGATTTGTTATGCTATTCTACTATTGAATAAATATGTTTACAATGTCCCTTGATGGAAAAGTAAAACAAGAGAAAGAAAGAACAATAATGAGGCGTGGAGATGGAGCCAGCATAGAGAGCAGTGTGCTTTCCTGCTCTGGAACCCTCCTAAATCTCCACTGCCCCCCGCCCCATCTGCACCCCTGAGTGCTCCAGGACGGTTGTGAGATTGCCCTGGGGACTCTTGGCCTGTCTGACCACCCACTGGGAGTGCGGTGGGGTAGCTGCAGGCATGGTAGCAGTCCCTTTAGCACAGGACAGGTGAGTCACCTTTATTATTTCCACAATGTCCACCTACCCACATTAAAACCGAACCAAAGCAAACATTTTACAAGACTCAGAAAATGTAAGAATTGGGACTTACTGTCAGGCCCCCATTTAGAGCATTCTCCTTGTCCTGGCAAGCCCTTTATATTGCCAATCACATATCCAACAAAGGACCTGTATCCAGAACATCTAAAATAGCCTCAAAACTCAAAAGTAGGGACTTCTCTGGTGGACCAGTGGTTAAAAAGCCACCTCGCAATGCAGGGGACGCCGTTCAGTCCCTGGTCAGGGAACCAAGATCCCACATCAGGGAGCAACTAAGCTGGGCATCACAATCAGAGTCTGTGCGCTGCAGTGAAAGATCCCGTGTGTTGCAATTAAGACTTGATGCAGCCCAATAAATACTTAAAAAAAAAAAAAAGATTATCTTCCTTATTTAAAAAAAAACCTCAAAAGCAGGAATGGATGGGTATGAGGGATCTTATTAGAATGATGCCAGTGTTCTAAAACTGAGTTATAGTGATAAACTTATTAAACTCATTGAATTGTACACTTAAAATGGGTGGATTTTGTGATACATAAAGTATAAAGTAAAAGTGTTAGTCACTTGGTTGTCTCCGACTCTTAGCGACCCCATGGACTGTAGCTCACTAGGCTCCTCTGTCCATGGGATTCTCTAGGCAAGAATACTAGAGTGGGTTGCCATTTCCTCCTCCTTGGGATCTTCCCGACCCAGGGATTGAACCCAGATCACCTGCACTGCAGGCAGATTCTTTACTTGAGCCACCAGGAATATCCAATACATAAATTATACCTAAATAGTTCTAAGATCTCAGCAGTAACAAAGCTAAAATGCAGTGTTAAAAATGAGCAAAAGAGTTAAACAGACACTTGACCCCAAAAGGCAAGAAACTCATGAAAAGATGTCAAACATCGCTAGCCATTGGCAAAGTTAAAGTTAAACATACTCTCCCCATATATGAAAGCTGAACTATAAAGAAGGTTGAGCACTGAAGCACTAAAGCTTTCAAACTCTGGTGCTAGAGAAGACTCTCGAGAGTCCCTTGGACTGCAAGGCGATCAAAACACTCAATCCTGAAGGAAATCAGCCCTGAATAGTCATTGGAAGGACTGATGCTGAACTGAAGCTCCAATATTCTGGCCACCTAATTCAAAGAGCTGACTCATTGGAACAGACCCTGTTGCTGGGAAAGATTGAAGGCAGAAGGCGAAGAGGGTGGCAGAGGATGAAATGGTTAGATAGCATCACCAACTCAAAGGACGTGAATTTGCCCAAACTCTGGGAGATAGCAGAGGACAGAGGAGGCTGAAGTGCTACAGTCCTTGAGGTCGCAAAGAGTCGGACACAACTTGGTGACTGAATAACAGCGTGTAACCCACAAGTCACATTCCTGAGTGTTTATCTAGAGAAATGAAAACTTTGGATCACACAAAATCCTATAGGTAAATGTTTGCTGCTGCTGCTGCCGCTAAGTCGCTTCAGTCGTGTCCGATTCTGTGCGACCCCATAGACAGCAGCCCACCAGGCTCCGCCGTCCCTGGGATTCTCCAGGCAAGAACACTGGAGTGGGTTGCCATTTCCTTCTCCAATGCATCAAAGTGAAAAGTGAAAGTGAAGTCGCTCAGTCGTGTCCAACTCTCAGCGATCCCATGGACTGCAGCACACCAGGCTCCTCCATCCATGGGATTAGTAACGCTATTGGTANTTGCCATTTCCTTCTCCAATGCATCAAAGTGAAAAGTGAAAGTGAAGTCGCTCAGTCGTGTCCAACTCTCAGCGATCCCATGGACTGCAGCACACCAGGCTCCTCCATCCATGGGATTAGTAACGCTATTGGTAATTGCCCCAAACTGATAACAACCTAAAATGTGCTTCAACACCCATATGATGGATGCAAAAGAACAAATTATTGGTACCCTCACCAACTCAGATGAATCTCAAAGGCATTACGCTGAAAGAAAGAAGTCACTCTCCAGATGAAGGGATTCTTGAAGAGACTAAACTGTAGTGGAGAAAAGCTCAGTGGTTGCTGGGGGTTAGGGGTGGAGGGACACATGACCATAAGGAGTAGCAGGTGGGAACTGTTTGGGGTGATGAGTGTCTCCTGTATCCTGATTACATAAATCTGTGTGTGTGTTGGGCTTCCCCCGTAGCTCAGTGGTAAAGAGCCACCTGCCTGCCATGCAGGAGCCGCAGGAAATGCAGGTTTGATTCCTGAATCCACGACTGAAGTGACTTAACATGCACATGTGTGCACTAGTCGCTCAGTCGTGTCTGATTCTTTGTGACCCCATGGACTGTAGCTTGCCAGGCTCCTCTGTCCATGGAATTCTCCAGGCAAGAATCCTGGGGTGGGTAGTCATTTCCTTCTCAAGGGGATCTTTCCGACTCAGGGATTGAACCCTGGTCTCCTGCATTGCAGGTAGATTCTTTACCATCTGAACCACCAGACATGAATCTATACATGTGTAAAATTAACAGAACAGTACATAAAAGTCAGTTTTGTTGTATAATTTTTAAAATAGATTTTTTAAAAAAGCTCCTCCTCCATTTCACAAATATTTCGAGTGCTTACTACGTGCCAGGCACTGTGCAGAAGATAATATGTGGGGGAAGCCAATCAGAGCATCAGTGAAGGAGACACACTTGACCCAAGCAGGATGAAAAACAGAACGTGACCAGGGCTGGGGAGCGTGGAGGAGACAGCCATTCCTTTCAGGTGGGGAACCACGGAAATGCTCAGAGGAGGGTGCAGGAAGGAGGAATAGGAGCCATGTATTCATTCAGCAAACATTTATTGAGCCCCTACTGTGTGCTGAGCTCTGTCCTGTGGGGATATCGCAATGAACACAAAGGTCTAGGTTCCCGCTCTCACGGAGTTCACACTCTAGTAGGCGAGAGGTGGACAGTAAACGCTCTAATGAGAGCCTTGGGTGCCGAGGGGCACTGGAGGAAGGTGGTGGGGTAACATGGCTGTGGGGGAGAATGCTTTGGAATGAAGGGCTGAGGGAGGCCTCTGGGGGAGGTGACCTTGGACAAATGATGGGGTGGAGCAGAGTCTTGAATGATGCAGCCGTTTGGAGAGCTTTCGAGGCATCCAGAGAAGCAGATATTGGTAGAATGTACAGCAAAGGCAGAGGCTCTACGCTGGGAAGATACAGAAGCACGTGAGAGACTAAAAGAAGGCCAGTGAACCTCGTGGACAGGTGGAGTGGAGAGAGATGGAGTGAGAGGTAGGCCGGGATGCAGGTAAGATGCCTGGTGGCATCTTGGATGACAATGTCATGCTCATCTTTATCTGCATTGTCTGCTGGGGAAGGAAGATAGGCCAGAATTAAGGTGTCCAAATACCCTCCTGCTGGGGTTGCTTGGGGTTCTACCAAGGCCTTCAGAGAGGACAGTCCAGGCCCCCCATCCTTGCCGTGCCCCTCTCCTGCCTCCCTCCATGGCTATGACTGTTGGATGGGGCTGATGGCTGATAGACTCATTTCTTTAGGGCCTCATCTGCCGTGACCCAGAAGGAAGCGGCACACTGTCCACCTGGCCACTCACAGCATCTCACCCCACATGTTGGGGGCCTCAGACACATGGGGCAGCCTAGGGTCCTTCAGAAGGCGTGTGAGTCTGGAAAAGGGGAGGTAGGAAGAGCCCCACAGTGCCAAGCACACACACAACCACGAACACCCACAGGAACAGCCGGTCCACCACCATGGCCACATACTTCCAGTCCTCGATGACCTGTGGGCAGACAGAGGGGCCAGTTACAGGGGCCGAGCGAGGGGGTCCTGTTTTCCCTCTTCCTCCTGAGTCGGGGCCCCACTCTCTGGCCAGGGACCCTGCAGGCCACTTAGTACTTGGAGGGCAAGTTCTGAGTCTGAGGCTGGTCTTTCAGCTGGGAACCTGTGTGCCTCTCGGGTCCTCAGTCCACCCCTACACACTCCTATCTCAATCCACCCCTCCTCTATGGCATCATGGAGCCCCTGAGAGCTGGGCTGTACATGAAGGTTAGGAGGAAGGGGTTATTGATGCCACATATGTGATTCAAAACCAAACTTGATTACACATAAGTGGGGCAGGACCTGAGGATCACAAGGCGCCTGCTCTCATTTCCACCCCAAGCCCCCTATCTGAGCTGGCTTCACCCAAAGGAAGACTTGGGGTAAACCGAGCTGAGTGGGGGCTGGGCAGTGGGGCCTGCAGGACAGCTGGAAATCCTGCTGTTTAGTTAGCTCAGTTCCGGTAACAGCAGATTGCCTGCTAGTTCTCTAATAAAGACCCACTCTTCTACATCATCTGGGTTTCTCTCCTCTACCCTCCTGCCCTGCCCCCGGCTCCCCACCCTCACCCCAGTGCTCTGTGTGGTTCTTCTCAGACTCAGCTGTGGGATAAAGGATTGGCAGGAACCTGGCTGGCCTCCTGAGGTGCCACTGCAGATGTGCCTGCCTCCCTGGCCTGGGGGAGATGCCCCCAGAGAGACCCAGCCTCCTGGTCTTCCTCCCCCACCTCCCCCAGCCCAGCCTGTCTGGATCCTTCTGCATGCAAACTTGCTCTGGTGGAGAGTGGCTGGATCGNATATTTTAGAAGTGATAATGGTTAATTGTGTTTTTTAAGAATCCTTATAGTTTACCACGAGGGAGAGGGTGTGAGTCCGTTGAAACAGTATTGGCCCTGAGCTGGGGATTTGTTATGCTATTCTACTATTGAATAAATATGTTTACAATGTCCCTTGATGGAAAAGTAAAACAAGAGAAAGAAAGAACAATAATGAGGCGTGGAGATGGAGCCAGCATAGAGAGCAGTGTGCTTTCCTGCTCTGGAACCCTCCTAAATCTCCACTGCCCCCCGCCCCATCTGCACCCCTGAGTGCTCCAGGACGGTTGTGAGATTGCCCTGGGGACTCTTGGCCTGTCTGACCACCCACTGGGAGTGCGGTGGGGTAGCTGCAGGCATGGTAGCAGTCCCTTTAGCACAGGACAGGTGAGTCACCTTTATTATTTCCACAATGTCCACCTACCCACATTAAAACCGAACCAAAGCAAACATTTTACAAGACTCAGAAAATGTAAGAATTGGGACTTACTGTCAGGCCCCCATTTAGAGCATTCTCCTTGTCCTGGCAAGCCCTTTATATTGCCAATCACATATCCAACAAAGGACCTGTATCCAGAACATCTAAAATAGCCTCAAAACTCAAAAGTAGGGACTTCTCTGGTGGACCAGTGGTTAAAAAGCCACCTCGCAATGCAGGGGACGCCGTTCAGTCCCTGGTCAGGGAACCAAGATCCCACATCAGGGAGCAACTAAGCTGGGCATCACAATCAGAGTCTGTGCGCTGCAGTGAAAGATCCCGTGTGTTGCAATTAAGACTTGATGCAGCCCAATAAATACTTAAAAAAAAAAAAAAGATTATCTTCCTTATTTAAAAAAAAACCTCAAAAGCAGGAATGGATGGGTATGAGGGATCTTATTAGAATGATGCCAGTGTTCTAAAACTGAGTTATAGTGATAAACTTATTAAACTCATTGAATTGTACACTTAAAATGGGTGGATTTTGTGATACATAAAGTATAAAGTAAAAGTGTTAGTCACTTGGTTGTCTCCGACTCTTAGCGACCCCATGGACTGTAGCTCACTAGGCTCCTCTGTCCATGGGATTCTCTAGGCAAGAATACTAGAGTGGGTTGCCATTTCCTCCTCCTTGGGATCTTCCCGACCCAGGGATTGAACCCAGATCACCTGCACTGCAGGCAGATTCTTTACTTGAGCCACCAGGAATATCCAATACATAAATTATACCTAAATAGTTCTAAGATCTCAGCAGTAACAAAGCTAAAATGCAGTGTTAAAAATGAGCAAAAGAGTTAAACAGACACTTGACCCCAAAAGGCAAGAAACTCATGAAAAGATGTCAAACATCGCTAGCCATTGGCAAAGTTAAAGTTAAACATACTCTCCCCATATATGAAAGCTGAACTATAAAGAAGGTTGAGCACTGAAGCACTAAAGCTTTCAAACTCTGGTGCTAGAGAAGACTCTCGAGAGTCCCTTGGACTGCAAGGCGATCAAAACACTCAATCCTGAAGGAAATCAGCCCTGAATAGTCATTGGAAGGACTGATGCTGAACTGAAGCTCCAATATTCTGGCCACCTAATTCAAAGAGCTGACTCATTGGAACAGACCCTGTTGCTGGGAAAGATTGAAGGCAGAAGGCGAAGAGGGTGGCAGAGGATGAAATGGTTAGATAGCATCACCAACTCAAAGGACGTGAATTTGCCCAAACTCTGGGAGATAGCAGAGGACAGAGGAGGCTGAAGTGCTACAGTCCTTGAGGTCGCAAAGAGTCGGACACAACTTGGTGACTGAATAACAGCGTGTAACCCACAAGTCACATTCCTGAGTGTTTATCTAGAGAAATGAAAACTTTGGATCACACAAAATCCTATAGGTAAATGTTTGCTGCTGCTGCTGCCGCTAAGTCGCTTCAGTCGTGTCCGATTCTGTGCGACCCCATAGACAGCAGCCCACCAGGCTCCGCCGTCCCTGGGATTCTCCAGGCAAGAACACTGGAGTGGGTTGCCATTTCCTTCTCCAATGCATCAAAGTGAAAAGTGAAAGTGAAGTCGCTCAGTCGTGTCCAACTCTCAGCGATCCCATGGACTGCAGCACACCAGGCTCCTCCATCCATGGGATTAGTAACGCTATTGGTAATTGCCCCAAACTGATAACAACCTAAAATGTGCTTCAACACCCATATGATGGATGCAAAAGAACAAATTATTGGTACCCTCACCAACTCAGATGAATCTCAAAGGCATTACGCTGAAAGAAAGAAGTCACTCTCCAGATGAAGGGATTCTTGAAGAGACTAAACTGTAGTGGAGAAAAGCTCAGTGGTTGCTGGGGGTTAGGGGTGGAGGGACACATGACCATAAGGAGTAGCAGGTGGGAACTGTTTGGGGTGATGAGTGTCTCCTGTATCCTGATTACATAAATCTGTGTGTGTGTTGGGCTTCCCCCGTAGCTCAGTGGTAAAGAGCCACCTGCCTGCCATGCAGGAGCCGCAGGAAATGCAGGTTTGATTCCTGAATCCACGACTGAAGTGACTTAACATGCACATGTGTGCACTAGTCGCTCAGTCGTGTCTGATTCTTTGTGACCCCATGGACTGTAGCTTGCCAGGCTCCTCTGTCCATGGAATTCTCCAGGCAAGAATCCTGGGGTGGGTAGTCATTTCCTTCTCAAGGGGATCTTTCCGACTCAGGGATTGAACCCTGGTCTCCTGCATTGCAGGTAGATTCTTTACCATCTGAACCACCAGACATGAATCTATACATGTGTAAAATTAACAGAACAGTACATAAAAGTCAGTTTTGTTGTATAATTTTTAAAATAGATTTTTTAAAAAAGCTCCTCCTCCATTTCACAAATATTTCGAGTGCTTACTACGTGCCAGGCACTGTGCAGAAGATAATATGTGGGGGAAGCCAATCAGAGCATCAGTGAAGGAGACACACTTGACCCAAGCAGGATGAAAAACAGAACGTGACCAGGGCTGGGGAGCGTGGAGGAGACAGCCATTCCTTTCAGGTGGGGAACCACGGAAATGCTCAGAGGAGGGTGCAGGAAGGAGGAATAGGAGCCATGTATTCATTCAGCAAACATTTATTGAGCCCCTACTGTGTGCTGAGCTCTGTCCTGTGGGGATATCGCAATGAACACAAAGGTCTAGGTTCCCGCTCTCACGGAGTTCACACTCTAGTAGGCGAGAGGTGGACAGTAAACGCTCTAATGAGAGCCTTGGGTGCCGAGGGGCACTGGAGGAAGGTGGTGGGGTAACATGGCTGTGGGGGAGAATGCTTTGGAATGAAGGGCTGAGGGAGGCCTCTGGGGGAGGTGACCTTGGACAAATGATGGGGTGGAGCAGAGTCTTGAATGATGCAGCCGTTTGGAGAGCTTTCGAGGCATCCAGAGAAGCAGATATTGGTAGAATGTACAGCAAAGGCAGAGGCTCTACGCTGGGAAGATACAGAAGCACGTGAGAGACTAAAAGAAGGCCAGTGAACCTCGTGGACAGGTGGAGTGGAGAGAGATGGAGTGAGAGGTAGGCCGGGATGCAGGTAAGATGCCTGGTGGCATCTTGGATGACAATGTCATGCTCATCTTTATCTGCATTGTCTGCTGGGGAAGGAAGATAGGCCAGAATTAAGGTGTCCAAATACCCTCCTGCTGGGGTTGCTTGGGGTTCTACCAAGGCCTTCAGAGAGGACAGTCCAGGCCCCCCATCCTTGCCGTGCCCCTCTCCTGCCTCCCTCCATGGCTATGACTGTTGGATGGGGCTGATGGCTGATAGACTCATTTCTTTAGGGCCTCATCTGCCGTGACCCAGAAGGAAGCGGCACACTGTCCACCTGGCCACTCACAGCATCTCACCCCACATGTTGGGGGCCTCAGACACATGGGGCAGCCTAGGGTCCTTCAGAAGGCGTGTGAGTCTGGAAAAGGGGAGGTAGGAAGAGCCCCACAGTGCCAAGCACACACACAACCACGAACACCCACAGGAACAGCCGGTCCACCACCATGGCCACATACTTCCAGTCCTCGATGACCTGTGGGCAGACAGAGGGGCCAGTTACAGGGGCCGAGCGAGGGGGTCCTGTTTTCCCTCTTCCTCCTGAGTCGGGGCCCCACTCTCTGGCCAGGGACCCTGCAGGCCACTTAGTACTTGGAGGGCAAGTTCTGAGTCTGAGGCTGGTCTTTCAGCTGGGAACCTGTGTGCCTCTCGGGTCCTCAGTCCACCCCTACACACTCCTATCTCAATCCACCCCTCCTCTATGGCATCATGGAGCCCCTGAGAGCTGGGCTGTACATGAAGGTTAGGAGGAAGGGGTTATTGATGCCACATATGTGATTCAAAACCAAACTTGATTACACATAAGTGGGGCAGGACCTGAGGATCACAAGGCGCCTGCTCTCATTTCCACCCCAAGCCCCCTATCTGAGCTGGCTTCACCCAAAGGAAGACTTGGGGTAAACCGAGCTGAGTGGGGGCTGGGCAGTGGGGCCTGCAGGACAGCTGGAAATCCTGCTGTTTAGTTAGCTCAGTTCCGGTAACAGCAGATTGCCTGCTAGTTCTCTAATAAAGACCCACTCTTCTACATCATCTGGGTTTCTCTCCTCTACCCTCCTGCCCTGCCCCCGGCTCCCCACCCTCACCCCAGTGCTCTGTGTGGTTCTTCTCAGACTCAGCTGTGGGATAAAGGATTGGCAGGAACCTGGCTGGCCTCCTGAGGTGCCACTGCAGATGTGCCTGCCTCCCTGGCCTGGGGGAGATGCCCCCAGAGAGACCCAGCCTCCTGGTCTTCCTCCCCCACCTCCCCCAGCCCAGCCTGTCTGGATCCTTCTGCATGCAAACTTGCTCTGGTGGAGAGTGGCTGGATCGGCAAAATTCACCAGAGGCTCTGGAGCTGGAAATTGGGGCAGCAATGGGTAGGCTGGTGTCAGTGACCCAATTTGTCAGAGCCCTGGTCAGCGGTGGGCATCTACCCTCCAGGACGACCACTGGTCAACCAGTCCCACACCCGCAGCCAAACACAACCGCTGCAGAAACCTCACACTCTTCACATGGGGCTCTTGGTTTTTTTTTGACAGCCCTAATTGCCAACAACTCTGTGTGTGTGTACGTGCCTCTCCCCTTCTTTTTATGTTTCTGCACTATTTATAGCAACCGGTTAATCACCAGGGAGGGTGAAAGTGCTGAAGATGAGTAGCAGCCAGGCCTGGCTTAGGGGCAAGCAAGCCCGCTCTGGAAGGGAAGAAAGCCTCTTTTCTCCAGCTAGGCACAAGAAAGTCGATCAACAAATGCCACCATGTGTCAGTTCAGGGCAAGGCACTGGGAAGGGCAAGAAATGTTAACGGCATCAGAAAGATCTGAGTTTGGAGCTGGGCTCTGCTCCTGTGCTGGCTGTGTGACCTTGGGCAAGTCAGTGAGCCTCTCTGGACCTAGTTTCTCTATTGTAAAATGGGAGTTTGAGTAAATGCCACATCACAGGTTCCTGGGAGAGTTAGCGGTAACGTCTGTGAGGTCCTGGCAGAGCGCTTGATGTGTGGTTGGAGCTCAATGGACAGAGGCCATTATGGTACGGTAACTGTGGGTCATGCCTGGCTCCTTCCCACAAGATGCTTTTAATTAATTGAGTTAGAAACAGGAGGAGGGCTAGAGGAAGGGCTAGAGGGTGGTGAGACCTTTAGAAAAGAGAGCTCAGGGTGGGGGCCCGGCTTAGCCAGGGGTGCAGGAGACTAGCTTCTCACCCTGCATCTGCACAGGAACTGGAAGGGATCTGGCTAAAAATGTGGCCCTTGGACTGCCTCCCACAGCGGTCCCGGCTCAGTCAGAACAGGTGGCCCCAAAAGCTGTTATTTTGAAAAGTTGCCCAAGTGGTTCCTAATTAGCCAGCAGGGCCCCAGGCTGCATATGAACATTTGGGAGTCAATGAATTCGGTGATGCTTAGCTACTGAATAGTTCTGAACTAAAGCAAGCGTAATTCAATCTACTTTTTAGAAAGTGAAATCTGATCATTCTACAGAGCTGTGTGATTCTCAAACTGGACTGAGCCTAGGCATCCACTGGGGATCCAGTGAAAATGCAGCTGCTGAGCCACCAGGTCTGGGATGGCGGTGGGAAGACGGGGCAGGCAGTTGAGACGCAGGCTCTCTAACCAGCTCTCAGGCCAGGCTGGTGCGGCTGGCCCAAGGACCACACTCCCAGGACAAGGGTGGAGAAGAGCTTGTTTCCTATGTTCCGCTTGTTGGCAAAGCTTTTTCACAGCGTAATTTTGGAGCTTTTCCACCCTGTTCTCTTCTCTCGGCACTAACTACTGGAATCCCAGAACTGTCCTTTGAGAACAAGTCTGGGGAAAAGGAATTGCAGGAAGGAAAGACCATGGAGCTGCCCTCTTTTCCCCCGGGCAAGCTGCTTGTTGTGTCATAAAAAAAAAATCTGTTCAAAGAATCTTATCCGATAAGGTGTTAAGATGCGAACATTCACAAGACTCTGAAACTTGTTCTCCTGCCGGGTTTGGAAAATTTCCGTTACCATTACGTTCTGTGTTTAGCTGTCATAAAATTGTCCTCTGAAGCATTACTTGTTCAGTGGAATCGATTGAGATGCTGAGCTCTAGAACTCATTGCTCTGTCCTGTGACAGTAAGCTTAACCTCTTTTTTGGAAATCTGTGATTGTAGTCACCCAAGTGATAATTTGGTAGCAGTAATATTTGAATGGATAGTTCTACTCTCCTAAAAGCTATAAATGTTTGCGTGGCTTCTTCGCAAGCCTGACAAGCATGGGAGCGGAGATCCTGGGTGCCCTGGCCCACCTGTGTCCCTAAAGGCTGCAAAATCATTTTCCAGCCCACGGTCAGCCTCCCACTTCCTGCCTGCTTCTCCTCTCTGCTCTGCCCCTGGGCTTCCCCCCGCACCAAAGCTGCTTGCTCCACAGCCAGCTGGCGTCACCAGGAAGTGCAGGGGAGTTAATGCCCCAGGGCTACTCGGGCAGTGGGGGATGGGAGAGATGGGCAAATGCCCTTTTGCCTCCCAGGGGCTGATTCTGAAGCATTCTCCCACGCTTCTGCAGGGGGTCTCTGATGCACCAGAGCCCATAGCTGTATCCTGCTCACTGATACCCACACTGGCTCTCCTCCTTTCCCTGTCTCACTTTCTCCACTTCCTTAATGTGCTTTGTGAGATCACTTTTCAGAAAAAAATCTACCTCTGCCTAGGTCCTGATATGGAGCTCTGCTTTGGGGGAACCCAAAACAAACTAAAAAGGATCATTGGTACTTCCTTCCTCTCCCTGGAGGCATAAAACTAAAATAAAACTCATTTTACTCTTGGATTTCTTATTCAAGCAAAGAATCTGAGGGCCTTTGTCTCCTGAATTAACTTCAGGAAATGGGAAACTGTAGAGTCCAAACCTCTTCCACTGTGTGGGTGTTGGTGGCTGGGCTAGCAACTTACACTCTGGTCCAGATCGTCACTCTTCATGTGCTGGGCAATGAAGCTGACGCCCTCTAAAGCCTCCTGCACATCCTGCCTGAACCTTCCAGAAGACCTCAGCCGGAAATCTCTGGGGATACCCGCTGAGTCTGAGGCGGCTGGAGACTTGGGAGCTGCCAAGCCAGGGTTCACAAAGTACATGGAGTTCCCATAGAGGTTGGACGAGCTGGTGGGGCCCATGGCCAAGGTGGTCGTGGTGGTGGCCTCAGACTTGGTCAGGCGAGCCTGGCTGGACTGGGGGACCCTAGAGGGGCTGCTGTTGGGGCGCTTCATGAAGAGGAAGGTGGGGAGCTTGTGTAGGAAGCAGCGCTTGACCCAGGGTGCCATGGTGTGTGTGCTAGGTGAGCGGTGGTGCACGTTGAGCACGCAGACGCTGGTGACGATGGAGAAGGTGACCAGCACCATGGTGAACATGAGGTACTTGCCAATGAGCGGCACGTTGAGGGAGGTGGGCGGCACAATCTTGGAGATGAGCAGCAGGAAGACGGTGAGCGCCAGCAGCACGGAGATGCACAGCGTCATCTTCTCGCCACAGTCGGACGGCAGGTAGAAGACGAGGATGGCCAGGGAGGTGATAAGCACGCAGGGGATGATGAGGTTGATGGTGTAGAAGAGCGGCTTGCGCTTGATGATGAAGTCGTAAGTCACGTCCACATAACTGGGGTCCTGCGGGCTCACGGTCCTTCGCCCAGGGAGGGCGACTATGTCCCACTCGCCACTGGGGGTGAAGTCATCCATGCTGGCCGAGGGCATCTTGAGGACCATGTCAATCTCCGTGTGGTCGTATGTCCAGGAGCGGAATTTGAGGGAGCAGTTCTGCTGGTCAAAGGGGAAGTGCTTCACCTCGATCTTGCAGGCGCTCTTGCAGATGGCAGGGGGCAGCCACAGGACGCTGCCATTGGAGCGGACCACCACATTGGTGTAGAGAGACACCTCATAGGTCCCGTCGGCGCTGGGGGCAGAGGCAAGGCACGGAGGAGAACATCATGAAACCCATAGATGACGTCTGGCTGTTCTTAGAACTGGCCAAAGAGCCCTGTGGGATTATTTCTCACTAGTCCCTCTTCCAACCCCCCATGCTCTCAGTGGAAAGGCCTGCTTTAATTGGCAACTGCACAGCAGAGAGAGACCCTGCCATGACGCAGCCTAAAGGCTTTATGTAGATGAGCTCATTTAAGCCTCGTAACAGTCCAATGAAGTAGGTTTTATTAATATTATTGTCCCCATTTTACAGATGGGAAAACCAAGGTTCAGAGAAGTCAGCTGCCTTCAAGGTCAGAAAACTAGTAAGCAGTACCTCTAAGATTTGAAGTCTGGTCTTTCTGTTTTTACACCACCTACTCATAATCATTTCATGCTTTTGCTGGTACAACTACGACCTGGGAAGTCTGTTAGCCCCCTCCACCTACCTGAAATATGTATGCATGTTGAGTCAGTGCTACACAGACAAAGCAACTGACAGTTAAAAAAATGGTATGGAGGACAGAAAGAGGCCTGGACTCGGGGTCAGAAGGCTGGCCCTGGTGCCAGCAGTGCCTGAGTCCTAAGATCCTTCCCATCTCTTGGTCTCCGATTCCTCTCTGTAACTGAGGGTGCTGGCTCTGTGCGTCTCTAATTCTCTTGTAGCGTGACAGCTGGGAGGTCTGGGTGAGGCCCAGGACTGGAGGACCCACAGGCTTGGCCCTCACCACCAACCCTTTCACTCACTTGTTGTAAAGCACGATGTCAGGGAGCCAGACGCGATTTGCGGGGATCCTCAGGATGTTTACACCCTCATAGCGGGAGCTGTTCCAGGCCAGGCGGTAGTCTGTCCATTCCTGAGTAGGCAGGCAAGGCCCCGTCACTTGTAGGTCCCTCGCTGCAAGGGGCAGCCCTGGAGAAAGCGTCTCCTCGGGCTGGGGGCCCTGCAGGGCACTTACCTGTTTCAGCCAGATGTTGGTGGTCATGATCTGTTCTCGCTCATTCTGGGGAGGGAAATGCAGCTATCAGTTCACCAAGTAGGAAGTGAACAGATTCCGCTTTATCAAGCAAAAGGCTGTGAGCTTCAGGGCCATGTGGCCAACCACTGACCTAACATCTGCAAAAGGCTCAGAGGCATTTCACAACCAGCGTGCCTGAAACAGAGCTCCTTATCTTCACCTAGACCTGGGCTTCCACTGGCATTACCATCTCAGTGAATGGTACCCCAGCCATACAGTTCCATAAGCCAGTAAACCTGGCAGGTGTCCCTGATTGCTGGCTCTCTGATCCATCAGTAAGTCCTGTAGGTCAACGGGTCCCCAACCATTTTGGCACCAGGGACCAGTTTTGTGGAAGACATTTTTTCCATTGACTGAGGTTGGGGGGATGGTTTCAGGATGATTCAAGTGCATTACATTTATCGTGCACTTTATTTCTATTTTGTGGCAATCTCAGGATATTCCACCTTGCCTTTAGGGTTAGGATTTGTGCTCCTATGAGAATCTAATGCTCCTGCTGATCTGACCTGAAGCACAGCCCAGGTGGTCATGGGAGTGATGGGGAACAGCTGTGAATACAGATGAATCTTTGATCGCTGGCTCACCATTTACCTGCTGTGCAGCCCAGTTCCTAACAGGCCACAGTGCCAGCCCGGGGGGTTGGGGACCCTAGACAAGTCTCAGATTTGCCTGCTTCTGCCCATCTCCTTTGCCACTATCATCTCTTGCTTCATTGACACTGCATCTTTTCTGAATTCAAGGTTTGTGGCAACTCTGGGTGGAGCATCTTATTGACAGTTTTTCCAACTGCAGTTGCCCACTTTGTGTGTCTATGTCACATTTTGGTAATTTTTGCAACATTTAAAACTTTTTCATTATTATATTTGTTCTGGCGATCTGTGATCTTTGATGTTACTACTACAAAAAAATTACAACTCAGATGATGGTTAGCTTTTCTTTTTAGCAATAAAGCACTTTAAAGTTAAGTTATATACATTGCATTTTAGACATAATGCTATTGCACACTTAATACAGCATAGTGTAAACATATCTTTTATATGTACTGGGAAACCAAAAAAATCATGTGACTTAATATTCCCTATATTGTGGTGGTCTGAAACCAAACCGGAAGTATCTCCAAGGTAATATGGCAGTTATGCTCTACAAAGTCAACAGGGACCTTCCAGATTTCTTCTCTACCACACCTAGAGTGTGGTCCTCATCTGCATGGTCCACACTGACTACTGCAGTTGCAGCCATTATACCCACATTCTAGGCTCTTAAAGGGTAGCTGGAAAGAGGAGAGAGAAGATGCATGTCAATTGTCTTTCCCTCCCAAATGTCTTGTTTTAATTAGAGTATTTAGACCATTTATATTTAGTGTAGTTACTGATATATTTGGGTTTAAACCTACCGTCTACTTGTTTTCTGTTTATTCCCTTTCTCTCTTTTCTTGCCTTATTTTGGATTAACTATTTTATTATCCATTTCTCCTCTTATTAATGTGACTCTTCTTTTAGTAGTTACTCTGAAGACTGCAAGATGCATATACTTAACCTTTTAGCACCTAATATAAATTAGTACCTTTATCACTTCTAGAACAAGGCAAGAACTTCAGAACATTTCATCTACACCCTCCTTACTTTGGGGCTATTGTTATGTATTTAATTCTACATAAAATAAAAACCTTGCATGATATATTTTTTGTTTTATACTATCAATATCAGTTCAAATTCACCCATATATTTACCCTTTCTGTTATGCTTCATTCTTTCCATCTGGGATCATTTTTCCTTATGGTTAGAGAACATCCTTTAGTATTGGGTCTTCTTTTATTAAAGTCTCTCTCTCTTTTTGTCTGAAAACATCTTTATTTAACCTTCATTTTAAATTTTTTTTTTTTTTTACAGGTTGCATACATCTAGGTTTGCAGGGTTTTCTTACAGCATTTTAAAAATGTCATTTAATTTTCTGGCTTCCATTACAGCTGTTCGTTTTATTGTTTCTTCTGACTTGCTTCCTCCCGACTGCTTTTCTTCGTCTTTAGTGGTGAGCAGTTTGTCTATGATGTGCCTCGGTAAGATTTTCTTTGTATTTATCCCACATAGGGTTCATAGAGCCTCTTGCACCTGTATCTTAATATCTTTAGTCAGTTTTGGAAAATTCTCAGTCAGAATCACTTCAAATATTGCTTCTGTCTTATTTTTATATGCACTCTTTCAGGAACTCTAGATGCACATGTTAAACCTGACATTTTTTATCACAGACCATATTATCTTCATTTCCATGTTTTCCTTCCTTTTTTCTATCATTTGTCTAGATATTTCCGATTGCCCTTTCTTGCTGTTTATTTTCTCTTCTGCTATGACCAATCTGCTATTAAACCCATCCAATACATTTTAAATTCTCTATCACTTTAAGTTTCTTACATATATTGATGCATGGTATTTTCTTTTTAAGAAAATTTATTTTGTTATTTTTAGTAGTGATAAAATACATATAACATAAATCTTACCATCATAATGCAAGTTATTTTAAAGTCTATGTCTGATGACTTCAATATCTGAATCATCTGTGCGTATTTCCCTTCTTTTATCTCTTATTTTTTCTTTTCTTATTTCATCTTGTCTTATTGCTTTCTTAGTAGGTTTTTATCTGACTTTATCTGCCTCCAGGGAGGACCAACTTTGGCTTTATGGCAGGCGGTCAGAGGAAGGGCAAATCATTTTCATCATCTGTGACTGAGCTGGCTCAAAGCAGGTTTTAATTTCTGTGAGGGCTGGTCTGTTCTTGACTCATTTTGATTCTTAGGGATGGTCTTTTCAGTGTTCTCACCAAGGCCCCATCTCCCTGGTGGGGCTCCAATTCCAATTTGTGTCATCTCAGCCCTGCAAAAGTGGCAACGATTCAGCTAGGCTTCCCAACCTCTTAGCCACCACTTTGGATTCAGCTCCCTAGCCCCTTGGCCCAATGTTTACCAATCATCAAATGAGGGGGAAAGCACCAGAAACTGTCAGGGCCACCTCCTGGGTCCTGGTCCCTCAAATCCTAGGCCTAGAAGCTCTCCAAGACCTTCAAACTAACTGTCGGGAGGAGAGGCACTTTTGCCTGGCTTTTCTAAATATTCTTGTGAGAAAGTTAATCTGCCACAGGCAACTCTGTCATTAATGGAAGCTGAAAACCTTCATCTGCCTTAAAAAAATTTTTTTTAAGTGGAGGTACAATTTACATACTGTGAAAGGCATAGATCTTAAGAGGTACAGTTTGATCAGTTTTAACAATGCATCATGCAGGTAGCCCATCTCCTTTCAAGGTCTAGAACAATGCTATCACTCAGAAAGGCCTCTTGGTCTTTAGTCCCATGTCTCAGTCCTCTCTACTTCCCCAGCAGCTGCCTTCCCAAAGAAAGCCCCGGCATTCCCAGAGTGCAATCTCTGAAGGCCTGCTGGCCTTTGCATGGCACAAACTCCCTGTTTGTGCCCTAGAAACGTCCATCTTTAAACTGGTTATGCCCTAATCCTCCCTTCTCGAAAACCAAACCCTGAAATAGAGTAGGGAAAGTAAGCCCCCAAATCTCACATCTGTTCATACACAGCTTTCAGGATTATGACGGCTCACAGGTGTGGGGGCTGGAGGCTGTGTGCCCTCCTCTTTCTGGTAACTTCTGTTACCCCACAGAGCAGATCTGGGAGGGGCAGCCTGACCCTGGAAGTGTGGCGAGAGCTGCCTGCCTGTCCTTCCTCACTAGGGCAGCAGCTGGGCTCACCCCATTAAGCAAAAAGCCCTTGGCTGGACAATAACACTCAGACACCAGCCTGGGAGCGGCCTGGCCGGAAGCGCTTACTCCTTCCAGTTGGCCTGCGGAGAGGAGAGGGGCAGAGAGCACAGGCTTTTCATCCCTCCCCCATTCTGGAGCTCTGCTTCCTCCCAGGGGAGGAAGCCAGCCAGTAATTTGGCCAAAGCCCTCGCCAGGTCTATAGGTTGGAGGGGCTGGCTTTGTGGGGGCCGACTGGGCTAGGGAGAGAGGCTGGGGATAAGAAGGCAGTCGCTGGACCAGAGGAGGTTCAGCCATCTTGGCTGGCTCCTTCCCCTTGCCTGGACACAGTACCCCACACACTCCCCATGTGAGTGCTCCTCTCGGAGCCACTTTCAGAGGCAGGGTTCCAAACCTGTATGTGGGGATGTGGAAAGGGCCACAGGGAATCTTAACAATGGGCCACAGTTTTCTCAGGCACCCCCAACTCAGAGACAGCAGAGGGGAGAGAGGGAGCTCCTTGTACCTCAGCCTTCCTCAGTACCCCTACCCAGGTCCTGCATCTACACATGACCACCCTACTTGTGGACTCTGTAATCCATTCTTCATTTCCATACCCACAGTGACTACCCTCATTTATCCAGACCCTCACCCAGCTGGCTAGACCAAGGCAGCTGCTGACTCTGGCCCTGTCCCTACACGTGGGCCTCTGTAGCCATTGGTTTCTGTACCCTGATTCCTATTTCCCCCTGATAGGTAAGGGATATGTGATAGGTAGGTCATCTGTTCAACAGACAGGGGAGATGATAGGGTAGAAGGAGGAGGTGTAGGGGATATGTGATGGGTAGGTCATCTGTTCAACAGACAGGGGAGACGATAGGGTAGAAGGAGGAGGTGCTTATGGCCGTGTGGGAGGCCCATCTATCTGTGGCAGGTCTGTTGGCCGCCTACACAGTGGTCATTCCACCCTTACAACTTCTTTGTTGATAAAACTATGACTTTGTTAGATATTGCATACTCATGAACTTCACGGGCCCTTCTCTGGCCTCCTGGCCACTAACAGACAGGGGAGATGATAGGGTAGAAGGAGGAGGTGTAGGGGATATGTGATGGGTAGGTCATCTGTTCAACAGACAGGGGAGACGATAGGGTAGAAGGAGGAGGTGTTTATGGCCGTGTGGGAGGCCCATCTATCTGTGGCAGGTCTGTTGGCCGCCTACACAGTGGTCATTCCACCCTTACAACTTCTTTGTTGATAAAACTATGACTTTGTTAGATATTGCATACTCATGAACTTCACGGGCCCTTCTCTGGCCTCCTGGCCACGCACTTTATTTATATATTCAGCTGTGCCAGGTCTTAGTTGCATCACGCAGGATCTTTGTCTTCATTGCAACACACGAGATCTTTAGTTGCAGCATGCAGGATCTAGTTCCCTGACCTGGGATGGAACTCAGGCCCCCTGCATTGGGAGCATGGAGTCTTAGCCACTGGACCACCAGGCAAGTCTCACCACATATTATTTAAGTCTTCGCTAACCGTGGTAATTCCATTCCTCCAGCCAACAATCAGTGAAAGCTTAGGCATGAGCTGTAGCCCTGGCCACTGGGATGCCCAGAGGTGGGGAGGCCTCTGGGAAAGTCTTCCTCATACTCAAAAAGGCATCCAAAAAGAGATTTGCCATTTCCTGCCACAGACATTGTCATGTGAAGTTTTTATGTTTGGAACCATGGCCGCCATATTATGATCATGGTGGGGGCGGGGCAGGAAACAAGAGAATGACAGAGTCCTGACAACACTGCCAACAACCTAGAATCCTGACATCACTGAATTACTGCATTAACCAACACTGACACAACTGGCCTGCTCTCCTGTTATGTGATATAACAGATGTCCTTATTGTTTTAGCCACTCATAGTTGGATGCTTTGTTGATCATCCAACTATGCTTGAAGCCAAAGCATTGTAATTGGTATTGGGGTCATGGATGTGCAGGTGTCTCCAAAGTGTGGAACAAGAGTGCACAAAGTGGGCAAGACCTCTCTAGCAAAGAAAAGAGCAAGTGCAAAGGCACAGACAGCAGTTTGGGAAAGAAAAATAGTAACTTAGAAGCCGAGTCAGGGGTCTCAAAGTTTAGGCAAATTCCTTAATTTTCACATATGGAAAAAGATCAGATGAATAACCTTGGGGCACATCTGCCCCTGGTACCTACCACGCTGATGAGCTGGGCCAGGGAGAGCTGCAGCTGGATGGAGATGAGCTGGGAGGAGCTGGTGGCTGGGCGGATCAAGTTGTTGTAGCGGGTTTTGTTCAGAAGGTCGTCCATGAGCTTCTCCTCTGCATTGGCCACACGGCAGTCCCCTGGGAAAGCACATAGTCAGATCTGCAGGATCCTCACCCAACTGATAGCAAGGAAAGGGAAAGCTGCGAAGGCCATGGAACACAGGTGCCCTCAGGGCCGGTCGGAGCAGCTATGATGCTGGCAGGCCTGCCTCTCCTTGGGGTCTTCCAATTATATCTGTCCAAGACAGAGCTCAGCTCTCTCCCCCCTTGCCCTGCATCTTCTTTCTGTCCCCTCTGACAGTGAATGGCACCTGGGCATCTATTTCCGACCCCTCTCTTGGTTCATCCAAGTGGCCACCCGGCTGTCTCTTCCACTTTCCAAGTCACTCAGTCCGTCCTCCTCTCTCCATCCCTCCAGCCCTGATCCTAGCTCACCACCCCACCCCCGGGCTCTTCCAGGGAGACCTCTTTGCTGCTCTTCCCACCCTAACTCTGCCCCTACTGCCATGCCCCATCAGTGCCAGAGTGGTCTTCCTACAGCTACTGGATCGGAGCCCATCCCTGCCCATAACCTCTCAGAGCTGTAGGCAGAGTCCACATCTCCATGTTTCAGCTTGGCGTCCAGAGTCCTTTGCTCCTGGCAACAGCATCACTTCCTCAACTTGATCTTTTCTCCCCTCTCCACCTCTGGGCCCAGGTGCTCTGTATTTCAGCCACATGTACTGTTTTCCTTTCCCCATGTGACCTTCACTGTCTCACTTACTTCGAAGGCTGCCAGTGCACTCTTCTGCCAGAATAGCCACCAGCTGTCAAATATCTGAGTGTCTTTCTTATGCCAGGCACTGCGTTATGTGCTGGGTATAACAGCCAGCAAAGACCCAGAAATGGCTCCTGCCCTCAGAGAGCCTCCCGTGTAGTGGAGGAGAGACATTACTCAAATGTGAATTTGTGTTCAGAGCTGGGGAGATGGTGATGCTTTCACTGAAAGAGAAAAGGCCTGGGCCAGGGGGCAGTTTCCTGGGCTCAGACTCTGCCCTACAGAGAGCAAAGTGCCTTTGAGACACCAAATGAAGGGGTCCAACTGGCAGTTGGCTCCTGGTCTGGAGCTTAAAGGAGGGGTCTGGGCTCAGAACCATATTTGAGACCTAGCAAAGGCAGCCTCCTACAAGGAGCCTGATGTGGTCGTGAGCCCCACTGAACGCTCACAGCCCCACAGCTGCCCTTTCTCACACCCCAGATCTCTTGCCACGTGGCATCTGGGCCTTTGTCCTATCTCCCTTCACTCTCTGGGAGTGAAGGTGAGGTTCAGGAACTCCATTATATTCACTCTGGTGACTTCAGTTAAGGGTAGGTGGGGGAAGGGCCTTGGAAAAAAGGAGCCTCCAAGGAAGGTCAAGGACACCTGAGCAGGAGATCCCAGGGATAAGGGAAGAGATGAGGGTGTACAGAGGAAATAGTGGGGCAGCAAGAAAGAGGGGGAAAGGATGAGGGAATAAGGAAGGCTGAGGAGGTGGTGGTGGGTCTGCTAGCTCAGCAGGCCCCGCACTGGGATTACATCTCTGGATGTGGCCAGAGGACCCCCAGTGTGAACTGCCCTACAGAGCAAGTCTGAGGTGGACTCCTGGGTGGGAAATGGGCGGGATGCAAGGCCACAGAGGGCAGCTACCATCCTGCCTGCTCCACGCACTTTCCAACTCGTTGCCTATCTGGAGCAGATGCAATATTTAGTGCCTGTGAAAGATGCTCCCAGCGCACCTGCTGCCCACTGTCCCTCCCCCAGACTGCCCCAGGCTGCCCAGAGGGTCCTGTGGATGCCTGGCCTACATTCTGAGGTCTGCCTCTCACACCCTGGACCCCCTCCCAGAGGCCAGCTGCTGGAAGCCAGTCTGTAGCCCCCTGAATTGACACACCGTTTCAGCAGGGTATGACTTGCCCAAGTCCGTCTGGCATGTCTGGGACAGCTCAGGTCAGAATCTGTAGTTCCTGGCCCCCACCCCTGAAAGGCTGGATCCCACGTCTCTGCAGCCCCAGGAGGCTGGTTTACCTGGGTATCTAAGAGGCCAAGGCTGCTCTGCAGGCTGTGGGAGCCCATATTCCAGCTCTGAGCCCCCTGGGAGGTTCAGGTTGCTCACCTTTGGGGCTGTCCTGCCTCTCAGGCATTCATTTGGCCCCCAAGGACCCCTTCCCCTTTTGAGGACCAGCTGTGGGCTCCAGAGAAAGCGGTTCCAAAAACCTTAGATGCCTTATCCAACTCTCTATTTCTTATCTGGGGAAACTGAGACCAAAGAAGGGGAGGAACTTACTCAAGGAGCCCCAGCAAGTCAGAGGCAGGGCCAGGTGTAGGAAGCGCTTTCGGGTAGAGCCCCGCTCCCACCCCAGTCCCCAACCCCTGGGTCTTCTAGCACACCCTTAAGGAGCCTGTCCCTGCAGAAGCCATGCAGGGGTCCAGAGCCAAGTGTGTCCTCATGCCTGTGCCTGCATTTGTACTTGTGTGCATGCACGGTGCAGGGTGGGGTGGGGGCAGCAAAGGTGGCGGGGGTTCACATAATACGTGTTTAGGCTTTCAATCTGCTGCTTTATGCCTGTAAGCCCTGCCAGGTTTAAAAGACAAGGAACAGGCCTCACACTCCCAGATGACAGGGGTGGCCCAGAAGAGGTGAAAGCTTCACAGACACAGTGGGGGTCACCTTGGAGCCCTGGGGCTGGTAGAGATACACAAAGAGGCCGCCACTAGGGGTCAGTCATGACCCAGTGATTCTGAGGAGGAGTGGGCCCGACCTGCCTCTGTCCAGGACCTTGTTTTCCTAGGTCTTCTCTGCAGGCATTAACAGTCTGAGAGGGGTGACAGTCTGTGAGGAAGCCATGGCTGGAATTCTAAACTGGGTGAGTATGCGTACAGTTTGAAAAAGCAGAGCTTATCATAAAAGCTATATTGGAAAAACGGAAAGGCAATAGCTATTGGTTTGTAATACGAGCCCCACAGCTATTGGGGCTTCCCTGGTGGCTCAGGTGGTAAAGAATCTGCCTGCACTGCAGGAGACCCAGGTTCCATCCCTGGGTCAGGAAGAGCCCCTGGAGAAGGGAATGGCTACCCACTCCAGTATTCTTGCCTGGAGAATCCCATGGACAGANCCACAGCTATTGGGGCTTCCCTGGTGGCTCAGGTGGTAAAGAATCTGCCTGCACTGCAGGAGACCCAGGTTCCATCCCTGGGTCAGGAAGAGCCCCTGGAGAAGGGAATGGCTACCCACTCCAGTATTCTTGCCTGGAGAATCCCATGGACAGAGGATCCTAGCAGTCTACAGTCCATGGGTCGCTAACACTTTCTTCTTTTCACAAACCACAGAAAGTGAAGGGTCACTTTTATGGAATCTTGGCAAGTGGGCATCTGAAAGGCAGAATGATTTTCAGTTGAGGATGTTTGTCCTTAACAGAGGAAGGGAACAAGAGATTTGCATTTATTAAAAGGAAGCTATGGATGTTTTTCCCCCAAAAGTTGAGTGTTTTAGCTTTTACAAAGAGCTCATGATATATTACCAGTAGCTTCTCCAATCATGTGTAAGAATCACCAGGTTGCATGTATAAATGCAGATTCCTGGGCTCCACTTCCAGAAATTCTGACCCTGTGAGCCTAGGATGGGGCCCAGGGATGTGTACTGGGCATTTCTGATGCAGGTAGCCCTAGGACCATATTTGAGAAACACTGCAACTGACGCACAAGTCCGGGCATGTCCATGGGGTCGCTGAGGGTCGGACTCGACTGAGCGACTTCACTTTCACTTTTCACTTTCATGCATTGGAGAAGGAAATGGCAACCCATTTCAGTGTTCTTGCCTGGAGAATCCCAGGGACGGGGCAGCCTGGTGGGCTGCCGTCTATGGCGTCACACAGAGTCGGACACGACTAAAGTGACTTAGCAGCAGCAGCAGCAACTGATGCACGAGTCCAGGCATATCATACCCATAGAACAGACAGGGAAATGGAGGCCCAGAGAGGGTCAGTGAGCAAGTGGCGACAGAGCGAGGACACATACATGGAGTGCACACGTCATCTCTGGGGAGAGCTCCACTTCCCAATAGGAACCTTGCATGTCCCCCCATCCTCTTCCAACACCCCCTGGTATGTCTCTGTGCAAGAAAGATACAGCCCTGGTCCTCTGGGCTGACTAGAGACGGAAGGACAAGCTTGGGGTGGACGGTAGGAACTGAGAGTCCTTGGAATACAGATGGGGAGACTGAGGCCCAGAGCAGGCAATCCTCACCATACCTGACTCTGCTTGGGAATGGCTGACTGGGTTTCCCTTCGAGGTAGAGTCTGCAGGTTCCTGAGTGGCAGGCCCCACTTCACCAGCCCTGAGCTCAGCCAAGCTGGCTGTCCCGACGGCCAACCCCTAAGGGGTGGGTGACCAGAGGCAGAGGTGCCAACGAAGTGTGTTTTCTAGGAGATCCACCCCTAAACACACCTGGACTGGCAAGTTGAGTCCCACCCCCACTTTCCCACCCCCAAGCTAAATTTCGCTGTCTCAATAGCGCCGGGATTGAGCACACCTTCCTGTCCACTCGGCCCGCTACCCAGCCCAAAGGTGCTCGATTCGGAGGGTGGCCCTGGTGGCCACGCAGAGGACACGCGGTCCCCACCCCAAACCTCGCAGACCCATTCATCCTGCCCCTCCCCTGCTGCTGGAGAGTGGGCTTAGCCCCGGCCACGCCCCCACTCGTCGGGGACAATCTCGGGCCACTCCCCCGGGTGCTAAGCACCCCCCCTTCCCTCCCACCTATAGCCAGTTCAGCCCGGCTCTGCCGGACTCAGGCGCCCCTCCCTCCTTCCCCGAAAAGAACTCACCTCGCCCGCAAAGGGCAACCAGGGAGAAAAGGAGCAGCGGGAGAGCGCTTCTCATGACGGGAAGGGGCTGGAGAGGTAGCCGAGGCGAGTTCAGCGGTCGGACCGCCCGGGCACCGGCAGCCTCGAGCAGGCTGGTGAGAGCGGGTGCCCGCAGCCTCGGAGGTATGAAGTGGCGCTGCGGAGGGCGCTAGGACCCCGCGGAGAGCCCAGCTGAACCCCGCTGGGGGCAGCCGCTGTGAGCTACGCCCACTCAGGAATGGGCGGGGCCAGCACCAGTGGGGCGCCGCTGGCTCTTCTGAGCCAACCTCCTAGGGTCGTCACCCTAGGTACTTCCAGACCTACTCAGGCCTCCCACTTTCCCTAAAGGGAGGCTGGCAGAACTGCGCCTGCACCCTTTGTACAACTGGGGAGACTGAGGCGGACCCTGGCTCTCGCTCTCTTACCTTTTCAAAAGGTGCTTATGCTCTAGCCGGCAGTTCTCTAGGATTTGCCCTGTCAGGACTCAGGAGGTCTTACAGAAAAAGATGTCCAGTCTGTGCCCAAGGGATTTGCTGAAAGCAAGGAGCACTGCAAGAAGTGGGGAATAAGCCTGGTGGTGGGGGGCACAGCTATCTGCAGACATTGGGGAAAGGATGCCTAGGGCAAGTGTGTGGATTTGGGGAGGGTTAAATGGTTCAGGGTCCCCTTACATACTAACAGATTGAGCGACTGGGGAAGGGACAGGATGGGGCCAGAGTGGACTGACTGTGTCCTCCCACTTGAGCCTTACAACCTGTGCTGACCGCAGACAGCTCTGGTGCTTCAAGGGAGCAAGCACCCCCTCCTCCAGCCAAGTGATCCTCGCTAAGAGTTAGAATCAGTATCATTCCTTTGGGAGTTGGGAGACCTTACAAGACAAGCGTCAACACCAGGGCAGCCTTACTGGCCAGAAGTGGCGCCTCAATCCAGGATCCTAGAGGGCCTTTGGAGTATTCCTGTAGCTCTCATTCCAAGCCTTCCACCTCCTCCCCTCCCTGAGCCCCACCAGGCAGACCTAGCAACTGGAGGGACAGGGCAGGGTCTGGGGGAGTGGTCACCTAAAGGTAGTAACTTTGACACTTTCTCTCCAGAACTCTCAGGCTTGCTATCATATGGATTTCCCCAATGTCTTTTTTGCTATAATTTGACATGTTGGCATATATTCTTTTTAAAAGAACACTGTTGAAACGGAGCTGACTTTCCTTTTAAGATGGCTTGGAGAATGTAGGATTGAATGCATTCTCTTCTCCAAACTGTAGCAATAAATAGATGAAATATTGGGTTGGCCAAAAAGTTTGTTTGGGTTTTTCTGTAAGATGTTATGGGAAGAGCTGAACAAACTTTTTGGCCAAATCAATGTATAAAGCAAACAAAAAGACATAACCAGACTGAAAATAAGATCTTCATGAACCAACTTCGGGGGGAAAAGAAAGCAAAGTAATGGGGAGGCTGAAATTGGGAGCCGACTGGGCTCTGGAATTCAAAGGCAGTGGCAGGTGTTTAGGGATAGAAGGGGACTAAAAGACTCTTGGCTGGAAGCTAGGGGCTTGGTTGTATCCCAATCCCTGAAAGATGCTGGAGAGGGATACTGCTGCTGATCTGTTGTCTGAGGCCTTAGCTCACAGTATGTGTATTACCTCTCATACACTATAGCATAGGAGCTTGAAAATGCCATGGGACTTGGAGGCATCTGCAAAACCTTAAGTTAGATGAGAAACGGTGGGAAGGTGGGAAGGGAGAGAGAGGGAGAGGATACATTATTCATTCAAACTACCCTAACTTGTGCTGGAACATAAGTGAAGTGCTCAGAGAATGATGCGGAAAGGGTTCCATTGACCAGATCTGGGACAATTTTAGCATTAAAATAAATAATGATAATGATGAATATTCATTGAGTAAAATGCGAAAATTTAAGACTATATTGTAGTAAATAAATGATGAAAGTTTGATGATAAATGAGGAACTTAACATAGTTTCAAAATACCTCCCCACAAAACTTTTATTAATTATAAGGGGGTAAAAGAGTTGACTCTTGAGAGTCCCTTGGACTGCAAGGAGATCCAACCAGTCCATTCTGAAGGAGATCAGCCCTGGGATTTCTTTGGCAGCAATGATGCTAAAGCTGAAACTCCAGTACTTTGGCCACCTCATGTGAAGAGTTGACTCATTGGAAAAGACTCTGATGCTTGGAGGGATTGAGGGCAGGAGGAAAAGGGGACGACAGAGGATGAGATGGCTGGATGGCATCACTGACTCGATGGACATGAGTCTGAGTGAACTCCGGGAGTTGGTGATGGACAGGGAGGCCTGGCGTGCTGCAATTCATGGGGTCACAAGGAGTCGGACACGACTGAGCGACTGAACTGAACTGAACTGAAAAGAGTTGACAGGAGAAATTTTGCAGATACCACCTGTGGTAGATTGAATAATGACCCCCAAAGATGTCCACATCCCTATTTTGGAACCTGTGGATATCACTTTATATGGTGGAAGAAACTTTGCTTGTGTGATTAAATTAAAGGTCTAGGGATGGGGAGATTCTCCTAGTGGGACTGATGTAGTCACAGAGGTCCTTATAAAGGGAAGCAGGAAATCAGAGAATGTATGTGAAAATGAAAGCAGAGATTGGAGTGATGTAGATATGAGCTAACGAATGCCAAGGCTGCCTCCAGAACTGGAAGAGGCAAGGCACAGATTCTCCTTTGGAAACACCACAAGGAATTAGTTCTGCCAGTACCTTGATATTAGCCCCATAAAACTGATATTGGACTTCTGATCTTCAGACCTGTAAGAGAAAAAAAAATTATGTTGTTTCAAGCCACTATATTTGTGGTAATTTGTTACAGTAACTTTCAGTTCAGTTCAGTCGCTCAGTCGTGTCTGACTCTGCAACCCCTTGAATTGCAGCACGCCAGGCCTCCCTGTCCATCACCAACTCCAGGAGTTCACTCAGACTCACGACCATCAAGTCAGTGATGCCATCCAGCCATCTCATCCTCTGTCGTCCCCTTCTCCTCCTGCCCCCAGTGCCTCCCAGCATCAGAGTCTTTTCCAATGAGTCAAATCTTCGCATGAGGTGGCCAAAGTACTGGAGTTTCAGCTTCAGTATCATTCCTTCCAAAGAATACCCAGGACTGATCTCTATTAGGATGGACTGATTGGATCTCCTTGCAGTCCAAGGGACCCTCAAGAGTCTTCTCTAACACCACAGTTCAAAAGCATCAATTCTTCGGCGCTCAGCTTTCTCCACAGTCCAACTCTCACATCTATACATGACTACTGGAAAAACCATAGCCTTGACTAGACGGACCTTTGTTGGCAAAGTAATGTTTTTGCTTTTGAATATGCCATCTAGGTTGGTCATAACTTTCCTCCCAAGGAGTGTCTTTTAATTTCATGGCTGCAGTCACCATCTTCAGTGATTTTGGAGCCCCCCAAAATAAAGTCTGACACTGTTTCCACTGTTTCCCCATCTATTTCCCATGAAGTGATGGGACCAGATTTAGGAAACCAATATAGTACCTCAACCAAGTGATCAAAATTAATATCATGAATAATGGAGCAAATAAAAATTGTACATTACCTGATAGGTTCCAATGCACAGGATTGTTTCTTTGATATTCCTGCCAAAGATATATGACTTAAATCTAGTTATGAGGATGCATCACACAAACCCAGATTAAGGGATACTCTATAAAATAATTGGTTTGTAATCATCAGAAGTATCAAGGTTATGAAAGTCAAAGAGAGATTAAGAAACTGTTTCAGATAGGAGACTCAAGTGACATCACAGCTAAATGCAACATGTGATTCTGAAATGGATCCTTTTGCTATACAAGACTTTATGGGAACAACTGGCAAAATATGAATAGGGTCTGGGGATAAGATAATAATGCTATATCAATGTTAATTTCTTGATATTGATGACTATATGTTGGCTATATCTACAAAGATATCTTTGTAAATAATGCACATGAAAGTGTCAGAAGCTTATGTTATAAATGTAATCAAAATAATGCAAGGGGAAAAAGTTCATTGTATGATACTTGCAACTTTTCTCAAATTCGAGATTGGAAAAAAAGCAAAGTGAGCTTACAAACCGAGATTTGAAAACTTAAGCAATCAAAGGCTAAGAAAGTCAATAAAATATATTGGTGAACTGATTCCAGATAAAATAAATTTTTATAGACATATGACAAATAATTTTTAGGAAAAAAGAAAAAGAAGAAAAGCTATCCAACTTATTTGTTGAGGATAGTATAATTGTGAGAATTATAGGCCAATGTGACTTATGGGTATTTTTCACAGGGAGATGGCATGGGTTAGTGGTTAGTGCGTGGCCTTTGGAGCCAAGCAGTCTGGATTTATATTCTGGTGTCACTACTAATATTCTCTGTGAACTTGGGGAAGTGACTTAACTTCTCTGTGCCTCAGTTCTCTCATATGTTAGAGGAGGAAATAACCTTCAAAACAATAGGCCTTCTAGGATGAAATGAAATAATTCATGTAAAATGCCTTAATGGTGCCTGGAACATAGAAAGCACCTAATAAATGTTAGCTCCTATTAGTTTTCATGAATGTAGATTCAAAAATTCTAAATATAATAATACCAAGTTGAAAACAGCAGTGAACACACACAAAAATATTGCATCTTGGCAAAGTAGTGTTTATTCCAAGAACCCGAGAGTGAGTCAACATTAGATAACTCACTAATGTAATAAACTACCCTAACAGATTACTCATGCAATGCAAACTATTAGCAAACTAGCTTCCTTAACCTAATAAACATGTAGCACTGATCAGACTTAATGGTAAAACTTTAAAAGCAATTTCCATCAAAGTCAAGACTTACACAAGGATGTCTTCCATCATAGTTTCTATTCAGCACTATACTGGAGGTCCTACACCTTCTTGTGGTAGCCTAAATTATGTGAAATCACCATATTTTTTTAGGTCATAGGCTGCCCAACAGCAGCAACTTATATGATTCAACCTATAAAAGGAAGAAATAAATAGCATTTAAGAATCGGAAAAGAATACTACCTGTATGTGCAGACAATGTGATTGTGCAGAAAATCCAAGAGAACGTACAGAGAAATTATTAAAACTAGTAAGAGATTCAGGTTACTAAATTCAAGATCAACTTTTAAAAAATTATTAACATTTGTGTACCAAATTATAACATGTATAGAAAAAGAGATTCTATTTACAACAGCAACAAAAATCTGAAAAGGCATCAAGCAAAAGATAGACGAGAACTTTCATGTAGAGTATTATATTGTAAAAATTACTCCAGGACTTGAAGAACTGACTAAATGGAAATATATAACATGTTTATGAATGTAAGAACTCAGTTATACAATGGAAATACTAATATTTATGAACAGGAGGACCTCATAGATAGAGGAACCTGGTATATTATATTACTTATCACTGCTGCTGCTGCTAAGTCACTTCAGTCGTGTCCGACTCTGTGTGACCCCATAGATGGCAGCCCACCAGGCTCCCCCATCCCTGGGATTCTCCAGGCAAGATACTTATCACTAAATTAAACTATAAATTCGATGTGATTCTCACACAAATCCCAATAGAATTTCATGGAACTTACTGGGTGCATTGTAAGATCCAAGTAGAAATCAAGGGACCAAGAATAACGTAGCAAACACCACTGATGTCCTGCCTCTACCCTTCAGCATCACAAACCCCATACATGCCAGGAAGTTAGCAGCATTAATGTACTAATCATATCTTTTTATTTGACTTCTTTATCACTAAATTAAACTATAAATTCGATGTGATTCTCACACAAATCCCAATAGAATTTCATGGAACTTACTGGGTGCATTGTAAGATCCAAGTAGAAATCAAGGGACCAAGAATAACGTAGCAAACACCACTGATGTCCTGCCTCTACCCTTCAGCATCACAGACCCCATACATGCCAGGAAGTTAGCAGCATTAATGTACTAATCATATCTTTTTATTTGACATCTAAGGCTTTGCTGATCCTGTAGAGACTCCCACTTCCAGGGCTTAGTCAATTTCTAGAAATAATAAAGAACTTACCTGCCAGTGCAATTTTCATATGCATACCAACTATCTAAAGCCCATAGCCCTGAACTAACTCCTAATCAGGCTCTTATGCTCCAGTCCACTATCCATCTGGCTTAATCATCCTAGGGCCAAGTATTTGACAACTGCAGATAGCTGATATGTCCCAGAGGCCACTGAAATTATCCAAACTAGCCAATCCTAAGCCTATGTACCTTGCCTTGCTTTTCCTGCAGAAACCACAATAAAAGCTTGTGCCATTTCCCCTCACTCCATCTGCCTTCTGACTGATCTTGGGACTTGGCAGGGTGGCCCTGCATGGCCTGTCATGCCTCCTGTGTCTAGGGATCTGTGGGTATGATGTTGAAAACTTCTTCCTTTATGACAGTCATTTCCATGTCTGTGTGTCTTACTATACATAATCAAAACAAATCCTGGATACATTTTAAAAATAGTCAATGAGGAATGAGAGTTAGCCTATAAATAATCCAATTTCTTTGCCTGTGGGTTGAAATAACTCTAAAGTGCCCAGTGAGACTGAACTCAGACGTCTTTCCAGCTTGTTCATTAATGCACCTCCACTGACTTTCTTCCCTTATACCTTGCTTCCCTACTGTCTTATCTGTTCTTCCTGTGACTGCTTGCTAAAGAAAATCCTTGTACCCAAATCCTTGTCTCAGACTCTACTTCTTGGAAAACACAGATTGGCTTGAGAGATGGTGGTGGGGCTTCCCAGGTGGCACTAGTGGTAAAGAAACCACCTGCCAATCCAAATAAGAATTTTCTCTGGGTATATGCCAAGGGATTGCAGGGTCATATAGTAACTCTAATTTTAGGTTTTGAAGGAACGTCTATACAGTTCTCCATAGTGTCTGCACCAATTTACATTTCTACCAACAGTGCAGGAGGGTCCCTTTTTTACTAAACCCTCTCCAGCATTTATTATTGTAGATTTTTTTATTATGGCCATTCTGACCAGTGTGAGGTGATAGCTCTTATAGTTTTTATTTGCTTTTATCTAATAATTAAAGATGTTGAGCATCTTTTCATATGACTATTTGCAATCTGTATGTCTTCTTTGAAGAAATAACTATTTAGTTCTTCTGCCCATTTTTGGATTGGATTGTTTCCTTTTTGTTATTGAGTTATATGAGCTGTTTGTGTATGTTGGAAATTAAGCCCTTATCAATTGCATTGTTTGCAAATATTGAGTTGGCCAAAAGGCTCACAAAAAAACCCAAATGAACCTTTTGGCCAACCCAATGTTTCCTACCAATCTGTTGGTTGTATTTTTATTTTGTTTATGGGTTTTTTTGCTGGGCGAAAACTCATGAGTTCAATTAAATCCCATTTGTTTATTTTTGCTTTTATTTCTATTGCTTTAGGAGATTGAACTAAGAAAACATTGTTTTGATTCATGTCAGAGAATGTTTTGGCTATGTTTTCTTCTAGGAGTTTTATGGTGTCTTGTGTTTAAGTCTTTAAGCCATTTTATTTTGTATATGATGTGAGGGACTGTTCTATCTTCATTGACTGTGGCTGTTCAGCTTTTCCAACATCACTTGCTAAAGAGACTGTCTTTTTCCCCTTGCATACTATTGCCTCCTTTGTTGAAGATTAATTGTCCATAGGTGTGTAGGTTTATTTTTGGATTCTCTGTTTTGTTCCATTGATCCACATGTCTGTTTTTGTGCCAATACGTTGCTGCTTTGATTACTGTAGCTTTGTAGTATTGTCTGAAGTCTGGGAGGGTTATGCCTCCAGCTTTGTTCATAATGGTATAAATAAGATAGATATCTACTTCTCTCACACGTAGAAACGTGGAGGTTGGCAATATAGGACTAATACGGTCACTTTATTTCCCAAACTTCCTGGGTCACGTGGTCCTTCTAGCTTTCTGCTCTATGATCCTAAGGCAATATTTCTTGATCTCTATGTTTCAAGACGGCTGCTAAAGCTCCAGGCATCACACGTGCACTCCAGGTAGCCAGAGGAGTAAGAAATCAAAAAGAAAAAGTTAAGAGCATAGACCAGCTGTCTTTTAAGGAAACTTCTTGGAAAACTGCCTCTTAACATTTCTGTTTATATCCCATTCAGCAGATCTTCCTCACACTTGGCTCCAAAGGAGCTTGGGAAATGTAGTCTTTATTCTGAGTGGCGATAATCCAGCAGATAAGTAGGGATTCTACCACAGTAGAAGTAGAGGAAAATGGGTATAGTAACAGACTATGCCCTAAGCATCTGCTTTGTACCAGGATCTGTTCTTGGAAATGAACTGAGAGCTAAGCAAAGTCTCTGCCCTCATGGAATTAACACTCTAGTAGAAGAAAGTGAAGTGAAAGTGTTAGTCACTTAGTCATGTCTGACTCTGCAACCCCAGGGGCTGTAGCCTGCCAGGCTCCTCTGTCCATGGGATTCTCCAGGCAAGAATACTGGAGTGGGTAGCCATGCCCTTCTCCAGGGGATCTTCCTGNCACTCTAGTAGAAGAAAGTGAAGTGAAAGTGTTAGTCACTTAGTCATGTCTGACTCTGCAACCCCAGGGGCTGTAGCCTGCCAGGCTCCTCTGTCCATGGGATTCTCCAGGCAAGAATACTGGAGTGGGTAGCCATGCCCTTCTCCAGGGGATCTTCCTGACCCGGAGATTGAACCCAGTTCTCCTGCATTGCAGGCAGATTCTTTACCATCTGAGCCACCAGGGAAGATCCTCTAGTAGAAGAAACACACATTAAACACATAAAGAAAAGATTGACAAAGTATGATGAGGAAAACTACTGAATTCTCCAGGAGAGAACAACAGGGAATGTGTATGAATGTGGATGAAACTAAGGTGGGAAGAGTTTGGAGTGTTCATGCCTCTGAAGCTTTACAAGTGTGGTTCCCTCTGCCTGGATGCCTTTCCTAGTCTTTGCTTCCCACTCATCATTCCTGGTGGTTTAAACTGTGTTAACTTGGCTAAGTTGAAACTGTATTTTCCAGAAGGCTTTCCTGATGGCTCAGTGGTAAAGAACCCGCCTGCCAATGCAGGAGATGTGGGTTCCATCCCTGGGTTGGGAAGATCCCCTGGAGTAGGAAACGGCAACCCACCCCAGTATTCTTGCCTGAAAAATCCCATGACAGAGGAGCCTGGTGGACTACAGTCCATGGGGTCACAAAGAGCCGTGCGTGACTTAGCAACTAAAACAACAGATATTTTCCAGAACTCCCATTCCGTTTTTGGTTTTGGGTTGAGTCAGCCAAAAGAAGAACCTTTATGAGATTTGGAAACAGAAGTGAAGAGGCAGCTGTTACTGTCTAAAGGCTGCTGTGGTTGTATGCGGTGAGAGATGCAGCGATGCCTGGGGCGGGGGCGGGGGTCCAGCTGTCTGCCCTGCATCCAGCTCTTCTTCCTGGTGCTGGCCAATAGTGGCCCCAGCCCACCACTCAACGCTGAGCTGCAGACCCACAGATGTGGGAACTCCAGGTTGGCACAGTTGCCCAGTATCTTCTCCAGGAGCATCTCCTTGGCAGTTCCACATAAGTGGCCAGACAAGGCATCTCAGACTGAACAAATGGTGACCCCTTCTCTGAACCTCCAGCACCTCTGCTTCCCCCGCTCCTCCCACCATCAAGCAGCGTCTAATTCCTATAATAAATCCCTCAGCTCTTGCTCATGGTGGTTCTGCTTCTTCCCTGATTGGACCCTGACAGTTCCTTCTTGTTGGGCAGTTCCTTCTTGAAGTGGTAAGCACTTAACCAGGATGCTCCCTCCTCCTCCAAGAAGCCTTCCCTACACCCCCTTGGCAGCTCCAGTAAGACCTGCTTCATTCAGCCTCATAGAATTGTTTGTTAAAAAGGTCTGCCTCTTACTACTCTGAAAGGACTCCAGGGACTGGGTGGGGTCTTTGGTCCTCATTTCTGAGGACATGTGGGAGGAAGCCACATTATTCCAGGCCTCTAGAAGGTGCCAGATACTTCCTGATTAATTCTCTCATTTTGTCATCACAAGAATTTACTGCCTCATTTTAGGAAAGAAGAGAAAGTCAGTCGGTGGAGTTGGTTTGAACCCTGGACTACAGGCACCAGGGCCTACGGTCCCTTCACTTGCTCACGGCTGGAGCAGGAAGTGGGGCTGCGATTTCCATCCATGTTCAGCCTCCTTGGATTCCTTGCTCCCTGACCCTGCTGCTCTCGCCTCTCCCACACCCATTCGTGCTCCACCTGCTCCCTCTCTCTGGCAGGCAAGCTCCACTCTCCACAGTGCTAATCGGCACCTGGGGTCCGCGGCAGGCAGCAGCGCTGATGGCTCTGCAGCTGGGTTCAGAGAAAAAGGCCAGGCTGACTCAGAGCCAAAACCTAGCAAGTGCAGACAGCCGACCTGAGGGAATGGAGATGAGGAACAGCTGGTCCCCTCCCCTCCGGCTGGCCCCACACCCGGCATTTCTGAGGGCTCACCATCTGGGCTGCTACTGTCTCCCTGCTTGTGTGCTTGCTGCCACCCTAACACTTTTCTGGCCTCAAAGAATCCTCCTCCATTACGAAGCAGGTCAGAGTGAGTTCTCTCCATCCTACTTCCAGCCTAGGCTGGTAGTTAGGGCTGTGAGGTTGATACACAGGGTTCCCATCCTGCTCTGCCACTGGGGACCTACATGACCTTTTTTAAAAAGTTAGTTTCTCCTTTTCCTCTGCTATAAGGCTGTCCTGATGATTAAATGACATAATGTGGGTAAAGCATGCAGCCCAATGATGGAGCCCTGGCAAGCTGTGGCACTGGGAGAGATGCAAGACACAGCGTATTGCCAGGTCCTCAAAGACACCCTGTGCCCCCCAAAGATCCCTCGTATCACTACCCGCCCTAAACGAAGCCACTGTTTTGGCTTCTAATGATATAGGTTAGTTTCACATGTTTTTTTTAAAATTCCAAATTTATGGAGATTTGATTGAAGTACCGTGGGACTTCCCTGGTGGCTCAGTGGTAAAGAACCTGCCTGCCAATGCAGGAGACACGGGTTCAATCCCTGGGTCAGGAATATACCCTGGAGAAGGAAATAGCTACCCACCCTGTATTCTTGCCTGGGAAATCCCATGGACAGAGGAGCTTCAGGCTACAGTCCATGGAATGGCCAAGAGTTGGACATGACTTAACAATTACAGAACAACAACTGAAGTACAGTAACTTCCAAATATTTTAAATGTGCAGTTTGGTCAGTTTTGATATTTATATATGTACTCATGAAACCAACGTTCAGAGGAGAGATATTTGCATAACTCCCCAAAGTTTCCTGTGCCCCTTGGGAATCCATCACTCCCTCCACTCCTTCCCCAGGCAAACACTGATCTGCTTTCTGTCCCATAGATTAGTTTGTACTTTCTCGAATCTTACGTAAATGGAATTACACAGTATGTGCGCTTTGGGGAGGATGGGGAGAGAATTTGCCCAGTATGCGTTTGCCCCTAGTGATTCTGAGGTTATTCCATTTTGTCAAGTGTGTCCAGCAACTGGTTTCCTTTTATTGCCTTTATTCCGTTGTATGGCTGTACCACAGTCCAGCTAGTTACCTGTTGATGAAAGTTTGAGTTGTTTTTATTCTTTTACTATTGCACATAAAACTGTGAACATCCTTAAACAAGTATCTGTGTGGAACGTTATTTTTTCTTCTCCTGGGTAAATATCTGTGAATGGAATGGATGGGTCATGTGGTAGGTGTCGGTTTCATTTTAAATGTCTCTCAAGTCGTTTTCTAAAGTGATTGTACACTTTTCCATTCTCAGTTGCTCTGTATCTCACCAACACTTGGTACAGTCAACTTTTTCAAGTTGAACCCATAATACTGGATGCAGGGCAACGTCTCATTGTGTCATAATTTGCATTTTCTTGATGACTAATGAGGCCACTGAGCAACTGAACAGAACTGATAACTAATGATGTTGAGCTTTTAAAAAATGTGCTTATTAGACATCTGTATACCTTCTCCTGTGAAATATCTGTTCAAATCCTTTGCCCATTTTCATACTGAGCTGCATGTCTTATTGAATTGTAAGAGTTCTTTATACATTATGAATTTGTCTTGTCTTATATATGTTATGAATATTTTTTCTCAGAATATGGCTTGCCTTTTTATTTTCTTAGAGCAACAGTTTTTTATTTTGATGAAGTCTAACATATAATTTTTCTTTTAATCATAGAAAATGCTTTTTGTATTCTATCCAAGAAATCTTTGCCTATCCCACGGTTACAAAGATATTTTCCTCTTTTTTTTGTCAAGAAATTTCTATTTTTACATTTTAGATTTTGGTCTCTGATTCTATTTTGAGTAAAATGTGGTATACAGCATTATCGTTCATCCACCCCTCCCCCCGCCCCCCGCCCACTGGATAGCCAGTAATTTTAGCACAATTGTTGAAAAAAAAAAAAAGCTTTCCTTCTTCCATTGAATTGCTTGGTATTTTGGTCAAAAAAACAGTTGACCATATACATGTGGGTCTGTTTCTGGGCTCTATTCTATTCCATTGATCTATATGTCTATCTTTTTNCCCCCCGCCCACTGGATAGCCAGTAATTTTAGCACAATTGTTGAAAAAAAAAAAAAGCTTTCCTTCTTCCATTGAATTGCTTGGTATTTTGGTCAAAAAAACAGTTGACCATATACATGTGGGTCTGTTTCTGGGCTCTATTCTATTCCATTGATCTATATGTCTATCTTTTTACCAGTACCAAATGGTCTTGATTACTGTAGTTTTAAGGAAGCCTTGAACTCAGGTAGGGTAAGTTCTTTAATTTTGTTCTTCTTTGTAAAAGTTGCTTTACTTGTCCTGGAAAGTGAAAGTTGCTCAGTTGTGTCTGACTCTTTGACCCATGGACTGTAGCCCTCCAGACTCCTCTGTTCAAGGAATTCTCCAGGTAAGAATACTGGAGTGGGTAGCCATTCATTTCTCCAGGGGATCTTCCTGACCCAGGGATGGAACCTGGGTCTCCTGCATTGCAGGCAGATTCTGTACAATCTGAGCCACCGCAGAAGCCCAGGGAAGCCCCTAGGTCCTATGAATGTCCAAATACATTTTAAAATCAGATTTTTCAAATCTGAAAAAAGTGATTACTGGAATTTTGATTGGAATTTCATTGAATTTATATTAGGTAGAGGGAAGCTATATTAGGCATTTCATCTCTCTCAATGCAAAAACTGGCATACTTTTCTGTGTATTTGATGTTTACTCTCAGCAATGTTTCATCATTTTCAGTGTTGAGGTTTTATAAGTTTATTCCTTAGTATTTGATAAATGTTGATGCTATTCTAAATGGGATTTTTAAAAATTTTGCTTTCAAATTGCTCGCTGTTAAGAACTTTCATGGTGTATTCTTCCTTTCCTAACAGAGGTGTTGGAAAACCCGGATATAGGGGGCATTCTTGCAGTGCTCACTGTCAAGTGCTGTAGATAAGATGTCAAAAGTGTGAAAGAAGAGCAGAATGACTGATGGGCCTTCAAATAAATGCATAAAAAGCTTCCTCCTCCTGTTCCCCTTGATTTTGCCTCTGATTTTTTATTATGGAGTGTGCATTGTTATGGTGATGAGAGTTGCGGAGGTCCTGCAGTGAGAAGAGATGAAAGGTCCTCAGCCCTCGTCCTGTTCCACACTCTGTTCTAGTGCCGCCCACGTCCATGCTTTCAAGGTCTTCTACACACAGTTAACCAGACATCTCTAAGCTCCAGGCATGTACCACTCACAGGACTCTTAAACTCAGCATCTCCATAACTGAATTCACAGTCTTTCCTCAAACCAGTTTCTTATTCAGTATTTCTTTTGCTTCAAATTTCAGTCTCCACTAGTTGCCCATATCCAATAGGAATAGCAGTAAGTAAATACCCAATAAATACTTGTTATGTGGATAAGTGGATGAAGATTTGCAGTACAGAAAGTCATCTTATCCTAAATAATTTTTGAGGAAAGTTGCCACCTTTGAGCTGGTTTGGAAAGTCCCATACATATTCTCATAATACTGGAAATCTCCAGATTTAAACAGAAAGACTCTGCACCCCGGAGTTGGTTCTTCTTCCTGTGTTACTCGGGGCCTCACTAAGACCATAGCTGCAAGCAGGATGAGGATAGGACATTTCTGGTCCTTTGTTGTTTAGTTGCAAAGTTGTGTCCAACTCTTTGGGACCCCATGGACTGCAGCATGCCAGTCTTCCTTGTCCTTCAGCATCTCCCAGAGTTTGGTCAAAGTCATGTCCATTGAGTCAGTGACGCCATCCAACTATCTCATCCTCTCTCACCCCCTTCTCCTTCTGCCTTCAATCTTTCCCAGCATCTGGGTCTTTTCCAATGAGTCAGCTCTTCGCATCAGGTGGCCAAAGTACTGGAGCTTCAGCATCAGTCCTTCCAATGAATATTCTAGATTGATTTCCTTTAGGATTGACTGATTTGATTTCCTTGCTGTCCAAGGGCCTCTCAAGAGTTTTCTCCAGCCCCATAGTTCAAAAGCATCAATTCTTCGGCACTCACCTTTCTTTACAGTCCAACTCTCACATCCATACATGACTACTGAAAAAACCATAGATTTGATTATGCAGACCTTTGTTGGTGAAGTGATATCTCTGCTTTTAAATATGCTGTCTAGCTTTGTCATAGCTTTTCTTTCAAAGAGCAAGCGTCTTTTAATTTCATGGCTGTAGTCACCATCTGCAGTGATTTTGAAGCCCAAGGAATTAAATCTCCCACTGTTTCCACTCCCCCCACCACTGATCCATTTGCCATGAAGTGATGGGACTAGATACCATGATCTCAGTTTTTTGAATGTTGAGTCTTAATCCAGTTTTTTCACACTCCTTTTTCACCTTCATCAAGAGGCTCTTTAGTTCCTCTTTACTTTCTGCCATTAGGATGGTATTATCTGCATATCTGATGTTGTTGATATTTCTCCCTCCCATCTTGATTCCAGCTTGTGCTTTATCCAGTCCGGCATTTTGCATGATTTACTCTGCATAGAAATTAAATAAGCAAGGTGACAATATACATCCTTGATGTACTCATTTCCCAATTTGGAACCAATCCATTGTTACATATCTGGTTCTAACTGTAGATTCTTGACCTGCATATAGGTTTCTCAGGAGGCAGTTAAGGTGGTCTGGTATTCCCATCTTTTGAAGAATTTTCCAGTTTGTTGTGATCCACACAGTCAAAGGCTTTAGTGTAGTCAATGAAGCAGAAGTAGATGTTTTTCTGGAATTTTTAGTCCTGGGAACAAAAAAATCATTTTTCATTGCAATGACTGCACCTCATTCATTTCTATATCACCTGTGCCTTGGCTCAATCCTGAAATGCAGAAGATACTTAATGCTTTGAAGGAATGAATAAATGAGTGAATGAAACAGCTCCATGGTGTGAGTACTGTTTCTCTTTGTATAGGTGAGAAAAGTGACTCTCAGAGGCTGCCCAGCTAGGAAGCAGAAAGATTGGGGTCCAATCCCTGTCACCCTGGTTCCCAGAGCAGTGATCTTTCCGCTGCATCAGGACAGTTGTGACAACCAAGTGCAGGTTTCATTTCATTTTCCCTCCAAGTAAACAACAGAATGGGAAAGACTAGAGATCTCTTCAAGAAAATTAGAGATACCAAAGGAATATTTCATGCAAAGATGGGCTCGATAAAGGACAGAAATGGTCTGGACCTAACAGAAGTAGAAGATACTAAGAAGAGGTGGCAAGAATACACAGAACTGTACAAAAAAGATCTTCACAACCCAGATAATCACAATGGTGTGATTA
>SJYX01000805.1:154856-198493 GCA_006410675.1 Oreotragus oreotragus
AAATAAATAAATTTGTTTTTTAAAAAAGAAAAGATCCTGCTGCTGGGAAAGATTAAGGGCAAGAGGAGAAGGGGATGACAGAGGATGAGATGGTTGGATGGCATCACTGAACTCAATGGACATGAGTTTGCGCAAACTCTGGGAGATAGCAATGGACAGAGAAGCCTGGCCTGCTGCCGTTCATGGGGTCACAGGAGTGAGACACGACTTAGTGATTGAACAATAACAACGAGCGAAACAAAGTTCTGTTCTCATCCGTTTTGTGAGGAAGGGGAAGACTAAGTGGGAGATGACGAGCAAGCAAGGAGATGAATGGACGCTGTACCCTCTGGTTGTGGTGCTGAGCGCCCTGGAGAAAGCAGGACCGAGGGGTGGGATGCGCAGGGACTGAGATGGAGCACTCCAGCTCCCTGAGAAGGTGACGTTTTCGCTAATATCTTAGTGACCAGAGAAGCCAACTGTACAGAGCCCCAGAACCCAGGCAGCGGGAACTGGACACAGCAAAGTCTTTAGAGAGGGGCAGCTTTGGCGTGTGTGGCTGGCAGGGTGGAAGTGAAATGAAAATGTGGTTAGACAGTGAGAGAACGATGGACACGTATCATTTGGGCAGAAGATCTAGATTTTCTTCCAAAGGGTTTTGAGAAGGAGTGACCTGATGGGACTGATTTAATTGATTTGCTCTGGCTGCCGGATAAAGGCAAGAGTCTGGGGGTCCAGGGTTATAGCAGGGCACCAAGTAAGGACTGATGGGAATTCAAGCTAGAGATGGTGGCAGCTCAGGCCTGGGTAGGAACATGCAGAGGGAGAGAGATGGACAACCTAGAAACACAGCTAGGAGGCTTTGCTGGCAGGGCTGAGTACTGGGTGCATGGGGAGGGTGACGAGGGCAGGGAGGATCAAGGATGGCTCCTGGACTTGAGTAACTGGGTAGATGATGAACCACTCACTGAAATGGGAAGGCTGAGAGAGTGTGTTAGGTTGAAAAATGTCTCCCCCAGATTCCAGTTAACTGACAAAGGTTTTCTTCTTGTTGAATTTTAGACAGGTTTCTCTGGGCCCTCTGCAACTGGGACTCAACTTTGATCTGTAAAAAATGGAAAACTCAGCACAAATGGTTTGTCTACTCCCCAAGCCCTACACCAAATGGCCTTGAAGAAACACTAACAAAGGTTCTAACAGCTCAAGGCCGCATTCCTAGGATGACCCTAGTGCCCCCTTGTAAAGTATCTGCCTGAGCTAGTACAATGCTGCCAGGAGAATCTCTGTTCCTAGTCAAGACCTGGTAAGAGATAGGCCCCTCTAGGGACATCCCTGGAGGGGGCCAGTGACTAAGGCTACACACTTCTGCTGCAGGGGGCAAGGTTTTCTTCCTGCTCAAGGACTAAGATCCCACATGCTTTGGCCGAAAGAGAGAAAAGAAAAACAAACCAAGACAGAGTCCCTAAACAGCCCCTTCCCAAAGCAGCTACTTTAGAAAGTTTGAAGTCATACATCTTTTTCCTTTGAACACAGCTCTTCAACCACCCAAATCTGACTTCTCAAGGACCTAAGAGCTGTCTCTTTAAAATGCAAACATTCAGAAAAATAACTCCCTCCCAGACCAGTGCACACCTTATTCTAACTTGCACTGCTACTGCCTGTCATAAAGATAAAGAGGTCTGGGGCTTCCCTGGTGATCAGTGGCTAAGACTTCCAATGAACTCTTCCAGTGCAGCGGGTATGGGTTTGATCCCTGGTAGGGGAGCTCAGATCCCACCTGCTACACTGCTGCCAAAAAACCAAAGGATGAAACGGAAACAATGCTCTAAAAAATTCAATAAAGACTTGAAAAATGGTCCACATGAAGAAAATCTAAAGAAAAATATGCATTAAAAAGAGAGAGAGAGGTTTGCTTCTCCTTCAGAGAATTACCGGTCAACAAGACTACTTACCTCATCACGATCAAAGCTGAGTTCGTGGGCGATTTTCCCCACTGCAGTGGTTAGCACTGAACAGAGTCTACACTTCCCACTCTAACCTGTGTCTGGCTTTATGTCTGACAACACCCAGAACCCGTGAACGTGACCTGTCTGGGAAAGGGAGACTTTGTAGGTGTCACCATGTTAAGATGAGGTCATGCTGAATTAGAGTGGACCCTAATCCAGTGACGGCTGTCCCGCTAAGAACAGGAGCTAGCGGTGGAGAGACAGGCACAAGGAAAATGCCGTGTGATGACAGAGGCAGAGGCTGGAGCCATCCCAGAAGCTGGGCGAGACACATGGAGCTGGTTCTCCTTCTGAACCTCAAGAAGGAACCTGTTCCTCATGAGAGTTTGACTCTAAACTTCTAGCCTCCAGAGCTGAGAGACTGAAAGCTTTAGCTTAACCCCCAAGATGATAGCTTACACTTTGTCTTGGGATCCCAGGCAAGCCCTCAGGATGATAGTGATAGCTATACCTTGTTTTGGGATCCCAGACAAGCCCCCATGATGATAGAAGAAGGCTTACAGTATTCCACCAGATTTGTGGTCTCCAAAGAGAAGATTTAACTTCTGAACCAAAAACAGTCTCAGTCACTCAGAGCTTTGTGTAGCAGAAATTTTATTAAAGTGATAGTAACAGTAAAAGCTTCTGACATAGACATCAGAAGGGTAGAAAGCTTACCCGTCTTGCTAGTTTAAACAGGGCATTATATACCTTTTTTGCTAGCTGCTGAGAATAGNACTGGGGGCAGGAGGAAAAAGGGACGACAGAGGATGAGATGGCTGGATGGCATTACCGACTCAATGGACATGAGTTTGAGTGAACTCCAGGAGTTGGTGATGGACAGGGAGGCCTGGTGTGCTGCGATTCATGGAGTCGCAAAGAGTTGGACACGACTGAGCAACCTACCAGCCTCCTCAGTCCATGAAATTTTCTAGGCAAGAGTACTGGAGTGGGTTGCCATTTCCTTCTCCATGAGATCTTCCCGACCCAGGGATCAAACCTGGGTCTCCTGCATTGCAGGCAGACGTTTTATCATCTGAGCCACCAGGGAAGCCCAGCCATAATGTAGAAACTACCCAAACGTCCATTAATGTGTGTGCATCCAGTGGAATAATTTACAGCCTTTGAAAGGAAGGAAATTCGGACAGTCTCATGGATAAAGCCTAAGTTATGCTAAGTGAAATAAGCCATTCACAAAATGGCTAATACTGTATGATTTCACTTATATGAGGTACCTCGTCAAATTCATAGAAAGTAGAATGGGAGGTGCCAGGCACTGGGGGCAGGGAGGAGTGGGTGCTTAGTGTTTCATGGGCAAAGAGTTCCATTTTACAAGACAAAAAAGCTTCTGGGGATGGATAATGGCTATGGCTGTGTGACAATGTGAAAGTGCTTAATGCCACTGAACTGTGCACTTAGAAATAGATAAAACAATAAATTGTATATTGTGTATATTTCACCACAGTTTTTGAAATTATTTCTTTTTCTCTAGTTGTTCTTTTTTTCTTAACATCTTGTCTTTTTATTTAAGATACAGTATATTCTTGAACATTCCTTAGGGTACTAATTTCCTTTCTTTATTTCTTTTTTATTGAAGTACACCAGACTTACAGGGTCATGTTTCAGATATACAGTGATTGGGTTGTATATACGCATATATTTTTCCAGATTCATGGAGTAGCAAAGAGTCAGACACGACTGAGCGACTGAACTGAACTGAATATCATATATCTATCTATCTATATATATCTCACATCTTCTTTATCCATTCATCTGTTGATGAGATTTAGGTTGGCTCCATGTCTTGGCTATTGTAAATACCACTGCTATGAACATTGGGCTCATGTATCTTTCTGAGTTAGTTTTCATCTTTCCAGATAATATGCCCAGGAGTGGGATCACATGATGACTCTATCTTTAGTGTTTTAAGGAACCACCATACTATTCTCCATAGTGCCTGCAGCGGTTTACATTCCTATCAACAGTGTATGAGGATTCCCTTTTCTCTACCCTCTTTCTTTTTAAAGTTGTCTTTTATTCTCTGAATTTTCTCTGAGGATTTCCTTTGCNATCTTTAGTTTTTTAAGGAACCACCATACTATTCTCCATAGTGCCTGCACCGGTTTACATTCCTATCAACAGTGTATGAGGATTCCCTTTTCTCTACCCTCTTTCTTTTTAAAGTTGTCTTTTATTCTCTGAATTTTCTCTGAGGATTTCCTTTGCTCTTCATGTTGGTAGCTTTTGTCAAAATGTGTGGGGCTCCCTGGCATCTTTTAATATTTAAGTAGGCTGACCTGGGGAAATGTGCACATGGGCAGAGCTTAGAGTGAACAGATGGGGCGCCACTAAACGCTGGAATGAGGGGACTCACTCAGGAGTACTGAGGACCAGGCTGGTAGCACGCACTCTCACCAGGCTGCTCGTACAATTGTCTTTAGAGGAGAAACTGATTTTCCTCAGTTGGGTAGATGCCTGCCTGCTTTCATGACTTGGCAGAAAGAGCCTGGAGTACTCGCACATGGAGCTTCACTGGCTCTGCCTCTTCCAGCCCCACTTGTCACTCTGCCTTCTGTGATACCTGCCCTCATGTTCGCAGGTGCCCTGAGATTTCGCTGGCAAATGTGTGAACCCGCTGGCTCCAGCCCCTTCGCATATTTTCTGGGCTTTTGCTCCCTCTTCCAAAGGTCTCTTCCTCCCTTCCGTCTTCCAGAACCCCCTTCCGCCGTCTTTGCTGTGCTACTCGAGACCTTTTGCTCACTGATCATCACTTGAATGAAGCAGAGGATATGAGAGTGCCTTCTTAGTCCCTGTCTTGAACTGGACTCTGCTTGTCCTGAGGCCCAACCACTTGCCCAGTCATCACAGGGATGGAATCAATGCCAGCCTTGGCGTTGAGCCCTTGAATACCCGATCTCCAGACTACTCTGTGAGACACTTTGCACACCCCGGAACCATGACGTGCACACACACACACACACACACACACAGACGCTCAGCTGCCTGGTGTCAGCTTCTCCAGGGTTCCTTATACCTGGGTGAGGTCCCGGCCTCCCTGTTCTGCTCCTCACCTCGGACTCCACCTGTGGAGCTCCTTGCCTCTCTCCCTTCCACTCCCACATCGGCTGCCCTAGCTCAGCCTCACTGTCCTGCCAGCTCATCATAGAACTGCCGCCTCCAGCCTCCCCTCCCCAGCACATATGGCCGTAGCCAGAGCCACCTACCAAATTCCGAGATCTGAGCATGGCACTTCCCTGCTTGACCTCTAGAGCCAGCAGGATCAAAACCGGAATCCTTAGCATGACATTCAAGTCTTCTTTTTGAGCTGGACTGTTTCTCCAGTCACTTATATCTACAGTTTCTCAGTGAGTCACACTCCCCTGAATGCATCCCAGACTTGATCCATGCTGGTCACTCTCCTGGGAACACCCTTTCACCCCTTCTGTTCCTAGATGGTTCAAATCCATCTGTTGGGGGAGGGACCTTTATGCCTCATCTTGGTGCTTCCTTCCATATGGAAGGACATACATTACTGTAAGAGTCCTGGACTCCTATCGCCTCACTGCCCACAGCCCCTTGGGCGCTCCAGGGTCACCTCGTCCAGAAAGCCCTGGTGACTGCCAGGCTGGGTTGTTTCTCCCCTCTGTCTACAATGTCCTGTACATTGAGCTCCCTCCCAGCTAAGCAGCTCATCCCTTGCCATTCAGTTCGGAGTCACCGGCGTCTGTTCCCAGGTGGCTGGCAAGTCCTAAATCCTCTTGGCATTCTCCCTTCCTGCCTCACCCACGCAGGGCCAAGGAAGGCTGGTCAGCAGGGCCCCCTCGTACCAGCTTCCTCTCTCAGATGGGACTTTGTCCCCAAGGCTCCGGTGCCTGGAGTCGCATCACCAGAGGTAGGGGCTCCCCGATCTCCCGTGTCCCAGAAGCCATCTGAATTGTTCCGCGTGAGCCCTGAACTTCTGTTTGTTCCTCCTTCAAGCCCGTATCTTCTTCAGAGAAAGGTCTTTGTGATCTCCGCAACCACACACATGCCTGGTAAAGAGATGTAGAGCACTCATTTGTGTGGAAACATAAAAATAAAACACCCTGAGAAAACACACACAGGTTCATAGGGAACAGATCTGCTTATATTGTGGTGATCTGTGTCTGAAATAGGTCTGCCACAGAGTGAGAGATTAAAAACAAGTGAAACCACTTGCCAAGTGCTGCTGAGGCGGCAGCCCCCTCAGCTGTAGTGGATGACCCTCTCCCGGGAAATGGATAAGGCATGACGTCTGCTCAGAGCTGGCCCAGGAAGGAGAGAGGAGGAAGAGAGGCTTGGGGCTGTCTCCACCCACACCCCCGGAAGTGATGCACAAAGCAACCACTGCAGAAGCGCTCCAGAGGGCATGCTTAGAGGATCACAGTAAGACCCGCCCACTGAAAAAACAATTTGGAACTCTGCACACCATACTTCTCATGGATATTCTCAACATACATTGGCTTAGTGACTGATCTAACGCATCGTATAGCAAAGAAACTTATTTTGAATAACTTGGCATTTCCCAGATGTCTTTGGCCACAGAATGCTTTCAGGGGGAACACTTGCTAAGATCCTCTGAATGTATTTGCTATTGTCTTCTTGAGATTTTTTCCTCCAAGCTTGCTTTGTGGTCCTGCAGCATCAGCATCACTTGGGAGCTCGTTAGAAATGCAGATGTGGGACTTCCCTGGTGGTCCGGTAGTTAAGAATTCACTTTGCAATGCAGGGGATGTGGGTTCAATCCCTGGTTGGGGCCCCAGGAACCCACATGCTGTGGAGCTACTAAGCCCTCGCACCAGGACTACCGAGTCCGTGTGCTACAGTGAAGACCCGATGCAGTCAAATAAATGAATGAATAAATACAGAAGCATAGGCCCCATCCTAGATTCAGAATTTGAGAGAGAAGGCCTAGGAATCTGAGTATTTATAAGCTCTCCAGGTGACTCTCATACATGTTGAAGTTTGATCAGCAGCACTTGAGGGCAGATTTTCAAAGTGAGGTCCATGAAACTCCAGTCTCCTCAATCTTCTTAGGAGACCTACAAGGTCCAAATCATTTTCATAATATACAATAATGTTTGCCTTTTGCACTGATAATGCAAAAGCAATGGGGGTTGGGATATTGTGATATAAGAAACAGATGTATTGTTCTTCATTCATAGTTCTGACACACAGCCTCTAAACCCTTATCATTTCCTAAGTGATAAGACAGAGGCTAAAGGAGCAACTTTGTTATTCATAACAAGACCCTTTCAATCACACCTGAGTTTATATTAATGCAGTGGTGTTTTCAAAGCTCTTAAGAATGGTGGGCTGGCTGCTAGGAGAATCAATCATGTGATTAAAGGGTTGGCACTTTCATCCCTGACTTTTAACATCCTGGGAGGAAAGAGAAGCGTGGGATTAACTTAATTACAAATGGTCAACAATTTATCAATTATGCCTATATAATGAAGCCTCCATAAAAATCCCTGAAGTGTGGGGTTCAAAGAGCTTTGGGTTGGTGAACATGCGGCGGTGCTGGGACACACTTGGGAGGATATGAGGCTCCACATCCTTTCCCCATATGAGTCTCTTCCATCTGCTGTAGCAAATTATCAAACCTAGGGAGAGGGTCCAATTTTCCAGGTGGTGCTGTCCCTGCCAGTTCAGGAGATGCAAGAGATGAAGGTTGAATCCCTGGGTCAGTAAGATGTTCTGGAGGAGGAAATGGCAACCCACCCCAGTATTTGTACATGGAAAATTCCATGGACAGGGGAGGCTGGTGTGCTATACTCCATAGCGTTGCAAAGAGTCAGACATGACTGAGCAACTGAGCATACACACACACAGAGGGAGGGTCAACAGAAGCACAGGCGACAATCTGAACTTGTGATGGCTGTCTGAAGTGGGGACAATCCTGTGGGAATGAGCCCTGTGGGATCTGACACTACCCCCAGGCAGAAAATGTCAGAAACAAGTTGAATTGTAGGACCCCCAGGTGGTGTCCGGGAACTGCCTAGTGTGAGAAAACTCCCCATATATTTTGGTAGCCAGAAGTAGGTGTGGAGAAGGAAAATGGAGAGTTTTTCCTTTCAGCGGTAAAACTGCTGTGCCTTACAGCACACCAAGACAGTGGCAGGGAACCAATGTTCGCACAACCAATTTTGCAAATTACAAAATCATGCCTGGGTAAAAGATTCGTTCAAAGTCAAGACAGACTAATGGATTTTAATGTAGGGCTTCCCTGGTGGCTCAGATGGTAAAGAATCCACCTGCCAATGCAGGAGACATGAGTTTGATCCCTGGGTCAGGAAGATCACCTGGAGAAGGGAATGTCTACCCACTCCAGTATTCTTGCCTGGAGAATCCCTTAAAGAGAGGAACCTGGGAGGCTACAGTCCATTAGGGTTGCGAAGAGTCAGACACAAATCAGGCCTAGGTAAAAGAGTCATTGAAAGTCAAGACAGACTAGTGGATTTTAATGTAACAGAGCACCAAATTTTCAGTGATAGGGCTTCTGACTCCATGTTGCGACTAAGTTTTAGAAAGCTACCACTTGTTGATTCTTAATGCTTTGCTTAAGAAGAACATCCACAATCATCTGAAAAGAATTTCAAGACACTCCTCCCCTTTCCTACTGCACATCTCTGTGAAGTCATCTTTTCTTCATATGCTTCAGCCAAAACAACACATTGCAATAGCAGAAGCAGCTATGAGAACCCAGATGTCTTCTATTAAAGCCAGACATGAAAGAGACTTTGATGTGGGACACACCTCATACCCTCCCAGGTGTGTCCCAGCAGCTCCGCATATTCACCAACCCAAAGTGGAAGCAATGCCACCCTTCTCATTGAACTTTATTTTGAAAAATATATCTACTTTACCTAAAAATATATTTTTGGTTAATATGTCATGGCTTATTGTTATTTCAAACTAAATATTTTTAAACATTTCTCAGTTTTAAGTTCTAAAGTGCTAAATAGCCTAGAAACTCCCATGAACAGAGGGGCCTGGTAGGCTGCAGTCCATGGGGTTGCTAAGAGTCGGACACGACTGAGCGACTTCCCTTTCACTCATTGGAGAAGGAAATGGCAACCCACTCCAGTGTTCTTGCCTGGAGAGTCCCGGGGACAGGAGAGCCTGGTGGGCTCCCTATGGGGTCGCACAGAGTCGGACACGACTGAAGTGACTTAGTAGCAGCAGCAATTAGATATAACTCATATAGAGACAAAGACCCTTGGAATTCTCGTGCTGTGTGCATGTGCTCAGTTGCATCTGACTCTTTGCAACACCATGGACTGTAGCCCGCCAGGCTCCTCTGTCCATGGGATTTTCCAGGCAAGAATACCGGAGTGGGTTGCCATTTCCTTCTCCAGGAATCCGTGGGGTCCTTGATAATTTTTAAAAGTGCAAAGGGGCCTGAAGATCAAAGAGTTTGTGAAAGGCTGATCTAGGGGAACCTTTAGCGTCCTGAGGCCCAGTGTGAACCCCGCCAACCTACATAAGTCCAGTAGAGGATGGAGACAGTGGGGTTGGGTGGATGCAAATGGCACTTCTGCCACCAAGGTTGGGTCTGTTGTGCCAGGGTCCACCAGGACGGCATGAGAGGGCTGGGGCCTCCTTCCTGCGGGAGTGACAGATAGCCTTGGGGCCTCTCAGCAGAGGCTGTCAGGACACCGGCTGTAGGGAGAAGGCTCCAGCCGGGCCCACCTGATGCCAGTGCTTTGAGACTCCCTGGCCTATTGTCTAGACCAAGGTGCAGCCTGATCCTGTTCTGGAAGGTTCAAACACGGGACAGATTTCATGCCAACCCATCAGCCTCTCACCAGTGCTCACAGTGGGGAGAAATCCGCAGATGCCTGTAGCAAAAGGGCTGGTCATCTCCTTCTCCTGCCCCGAGGCGGTTGCCAGGTCTGACCACCTTTGCCCAGCTTTGTGCCTGCTCCCAGCAGAGCCCCTCTTCCCTCAGGCTCCTTCCCTGAGTCCCTGCTGCCTCCCCACCCCCAGGAGGCAGCACCCAGGACAGTCATCTGCCCCCCACCTCCCAGCAGGGCAGTTCTGGGGGCTGGAAGGAGGCAAGGGGAGCTTGGAGGACCCCCAGAGGGGACCCCCGATGACCCTGGGACTTGGACCCTTGTGGTGCAGCCCTGAGGGAGTCTCCCTGTCGCACAACAGTACTTGGGGAACTCTGTCTCCAAGGCCTGCTGCAGGCTCCTGGCGGTTGCCGTTGTGTTAAGAGCCAGGAGGGCGGTCCTGGCAGACAGCAAGCACCTGTGTGGAAATGGTGGCTCTGCAACCATATGTGGGGGTCCTTTTAGCTCGTGAGTTCGTGAATCCAGCCAAGTGCCTGAATGTGTCGACTTGCCTGACCCAGAGCTGCCCCAGCTCAGACCCTACCTCCCAGAGACTGGTGAGTGGGAGCGCTCAGTCCGGGGTGGGGAGACCCACTCAGTCAGATGGCAAAGGCCCCCAGACTGAGGCTATACGACGGCAGACCTGCTCCAACCTCGGCACTGACGGGCTGTGTGACCTTGAACAAGTGTCCTCCTGTCTCTGGGCCTTACTGTTGGACTTGATCACCCCTAAGGACTGATGCCGGTATCTTTCTGAGTCTGGACGGAGTGAGGCTTTAAACACAGTCTGGACCTAGCATCTCCAGGTGTAAGAAAGGTGACTGCCTCCTACTGAGCTAGCCCTCTGCAAGAGGCCACAGTTATCAGCCAGCATCTTGGTAGAGCCAGCTGTTCCGGCTGAGCTTCCAGGAGGGTGGGAGTGGGCAGTGGGGAACAGAGGGGTGACTCTCATCATAAAACCTTGTTGGAGCCCATCTTTGATTCCGTCTATGGCAACATGGCTATAGGACTGAATGCTGAGGACCCACAGTAAAATACAAGGTCTTGCAGATAAATGCAAGGTGTCTGGGGTACCCCCCAGTGCTCCAAATACTTAATACTTATCAGCATCCACCGCAGTTGACACAAAGCCGCACTTAGCGAGCAGTGTTGAGCTGCTCCAGGGAGAAAATGAGGGTAATTGAAATTAACTTGGCTCCTGCTGTTATTTCCTCCTTGTCCTAATCACCAGGAAATCTGCTGCTGGCTGGGCAGGAGGGCCCGAGGGCCAATGCCCCTGGGAGTCCAGGGCTCAATTAGGCTGTGGCAAATTGGATTTCTGGCCGTGAGGCCACAGGGCTGAGGTTGGCATTGAGGCATGAGCTGCCAGATGGTATTAGAGTAAGGGCTGGCCAGATGGGCCCACAGCTAATTCAATCTGGCTTCCCAGAAACAAGACTTACAAGGCCTGAGTTGTGGGCCTAGAGAGCTCTGTCTCTGGGTGGAAGGGCAGGGCCCAGTGTGGGGTGGGCCCTGTGTCTGGCACCTGGCCTCTGCCAGCAACTGGGCCCCACCGGTCCAGACAGTGTGATGGGTGGTGGTTTAGTGTTAGGGGAAAAAGCCCAGCTTGGACATCCAGAGGTCCAGGCCTCTGGTCTCCACATATGTATCAGCTACTCTAGGAGTGGACCTGAGTATGTGTGTGTGTGTGTGTGTGAGTGTGTCTCCAGCACTAACATTCTTGATTCTATGGCTGTCATTATAGATTAGGAAGAATAGAAATAGTCAGAAAACTCAGAATGAGACAGGGATTGAAACAGAGAAACACAATAAGACATAAAAAAAAAATGTTGGGAAACAGGGAAAGAGAAAAAGACCAGAGAAAAAGAGGGGATATACGTATACAGAGCTGATTCACTTGGTTGTACGGTAGAAACTAACACGACACTGTAAAGCAATGATACTCCCGTGAAAGTTAGTTTAGAAAAAGAAAACAAATGGAAAAAACAGCAGAGAAAGAAAAGACAAAGATATTTAAACAGAGCAAGACAGTGAGAGAAGAAAACCGAAAGAGGAAGAGAAATCGAGAGAGGGAAAGAGACTGAAGTCAAAATTGAGCCACAAAGTGGTGTCTGCCCCAGATGAGCATCCTGAGGGGAGAGGGGAAACTTGAGACAGACACAAACAGCCAGAAGTCAGAGAGGGCCCATGCGAGTTAGACGCACTGACAGAAGCAGGCAGACAGGCAGGCAGGCAGACAGACAGACAGAGGCGCAGAGAGGTGGAGGCCAATCAGAGAGATTAGGGGAGGATGGACGCAGAGGGAGAGGGGGTGACATTTTGGTTCAGAAGGATGGGGAATGGAAAGATCTAGTACATTCTCCAGGGGACAACGGGAGGAAAGACCCTAAGGCAGGAAGACAAGCAGTTCCTTTTTTTTTAACGTTGGAATTTTATTACCTGTTAGTGACAAGCAGCCTTAGAGTTTTGTTTTGCTTTGTATTTTTAATCCAGTAGAGTTCCTAGCCAGGGCTCAAAACCCAGTTCCCAAATGACTAGAGAATGCCCACGCCTCCTCATTCTTAGGAAAGAGGGAACGTGGGTTTTTGTCCTTGCTGCTTCTCAGGTGCTTTCTCCATCACCAGGTGCAGAATCCAGGCTTTGACTGGCTGATCAGCCACCTCTGCTGGCCTGACGCTCTCTCCCCTTAGCAGCCCTTCCTGGGTGTGGGTCCACCGCCCAGCTGCCAGAGCTGCAGCACACAGGCCCCGCAGGATGATGCCCCCACCGGCATCCCCGTGGCCCTGACGGCTCGCCCTAGAGCTGCACCTGTTTGGCATTAAGCCTCCATCTGTTTGCGGCTAGCCCTTTGTCCCAGAGGTCGCACGGTGGTGCCCCCAGATCCTGCCCTCAGACTTGCTGGGCATGAGCCTTCAGGCTGCCCCCTCTTGGCATGAGGCCCAGAAGGCCTGCAGAGGCTGAGCCCACATCGGTGGTCTGGCAGTGCCATCCCCACCCTCAGGGACCCATTTCCCATTCTCCTGGCACCACACACACTGCTGCCCCCAGGCTTCCCTCATCTGCAGCAATCAGGTGAGTGAGCTGGGGGGCAGGTAGCCTCTGCTTCCCTGCTGGACACGATGAACCAGGGAGAGAAGGGACAGCCTGGCATGGCCATTCTCAGCCTGGACGGCACCGTGGAATCACCGGGGGAGCTTTAAAAGTCAGTTGGACCTGGATCCCATCCCCAGAGATGCTGCTTTAGTTGGCCGGGGTGTGGCCTAGACTTTTAAAAACTCCCAAGGCACCTTCTTGTACATCCAGGGTTACGATCAGTGTCCTTGAGCCATGGCTGGCTGAGCCAGGAAGAGTCCACTCCACACCTCGCTCAACAGAGGCTCAGAGACATCAGGGCCCTGCCTGGAGTAACACAGCCAGAAGGTCAGAGCTGTGCCCACCAGAACCCCTCCGTCACCTCCCTGGGGTCCTCACGATTTCCAGCCCTGGGGGTAACCTCTCTGTCTCTGTTTTGGGGGTCTGCTCTTGCCTCAGGGACTTTGGGAGTTGAGCTATGTATCAACCTGTTACCAACAACATGCTCCTTTGTGACCCTCAGGCTTCTCACCTGTAACCTGGAGATCAGAAGACACACTTCAAAGCGTTGGGGTGACAATGAAATGAGTTAATACATGTTTAGGGCTTATCATGGTGCCCAGTACTTAGTAAGCCTTCAGTGAATGTTAGGATTAGGGTTAGCATTTTTCCCACACCAAGCAAATCTTTGCAACACCACCTGGGTGTCCTACAGTTTAACTCAGTTCCCACAGGTTAAGATCTTGGTCTTCAAGTGAGGTGGGAGTGAGATTGCTCCCACCTCACTTCAGATGCCAGTGATGAGTTGGCATCGTCTATACCTGCAACTTCTGTCCAACATGGCTACAAATCGGGGGGCCTTGGTACCGCCTCCCTGTTGGATTTGACGATGTGCTAGAGCGGCTCACAGAGCTCTGGGAGACACTTGAGTACCTTCGTGTGTGTGCTCAGTTGCTCAGTCTTGTCTGACTCTTTGCGACCCCATGGACTGCAGCCCACCAGGTTCTTCTGTCCATGGGATTCTGCAGGCAAGAGTACTGGAGTGGGTTGCTATGCGTCCACTAGGGGAATCTTCTTGACTTAGGGATCAAACCAGCATCTCCTGCGTCTCCTTCACTGCAGGCAGGTTCTTTACTGCTGAGCCACCAGGGAAGCCCCTTAAGTACTTTTTCCAGTTTACCAAAGAATATATTAAAGAATACAGATGAATAGCCAGGTGAGGAGAATCATAGCTTGACACCTGGGTACTGAGCACATGGAGTTGGGGGCATCACCCCCAGGTAGATGGATACACAGGGCAGGGTATGTGAGAAGGGGCACAGAGCATCTATGCCCTCTCTGGGCACCACTCTCCCAGCACCTCTGTGTAATCACCAACCCAGAAGCTCTCCAGACCTCACCCTTTGGGGATTTGGTATGGAGGCTTCATCCAGTAGGCAGGATGGAGTTCAACATCATCACTGTCTGTCTTCTCATGAGGAGGAGGGCAGGGCTGAAAATTCCAAGCTTCTAATTAAGGCGTGTTCTTTCTCCCTCATCAGGGAGCCATCCATGAGCCCACTGGAACAAAAAAGCTCCAGGAAATTACAAAGGTTTCAGGATCTCTGTGTCAGAAACCAGGGGAAGAGACTAAATATTGGAACGAAAGATGTTTCTAGTGCTGTCGTCACTTAGGAAATCACAAGTGTCAGGAGCTGGAAACCTTGGTTTCAGACTTCTGGCTTCCAGAACTGTGAGTGTATTTCTGTTGCTTCGAGCCACTCAGTTGGTGGCCATTTGTTACAGTAGCTGCAGGAAACTACTACAACCTCTCCCGAGCTAAGGGTTGCTGGCTACAGAGTCCCTTGAACATGACAGTTGACCCGCTAGTGACACTTTAGGGAAGTTGAGGGGCAGAGGCTCAGTACTGCCCTGAGGGCTTTTGGGCCTGGGCACCAGAGGGGGTGAGGTGCCCTCTTTACTGTGGAGGACTGGGCATATTTCTTGCTCTCTTTACGTCTCAGATCCCCACTCCACCCATTTTCCTGTTTATCCTTTGTATCTCTGAGTCTCAGGGAGAAAGACCCATCTCACACCTTAGTCAGTTGGTCAGTTCCTCTGAATCTAGACCTTCACAAGGCCGATAGCAGCCTCTGGAGTGAAGTGGACCCAAGCCTCATGGAGGGCAGGGCCTGGGCTGGTAGTGAGGAAAGGATGTGGCTGGGGAGTACGGCGGTGAGCTTAGAGTGGAGGGATGGCGGTCTGGAGCCCCCAGCATGCTGCACGGCTGCCACTGCCCTCAGACCTGGGAGAACGCGTCATCGTCTCTACCCTGGGCTGGGGGTGCCCAGGTGAGTATCGGATTGGCAGGGGCTCACAGGCCCCTCCCCTGGCTTGATATGCTATATCCTCTTCCTGGGTGTTTTGGCAGGCAGGGTGTTTGGGCACCAAACCACCAGTGCCCAACTTCCACATGTTTTGTCAGAAGCAGCTCCTTCTATCACTTGTTCTATTTCTTACCATTATTCTTCAGTAGATTCTTGGTTGTTCGATCCATGATGCGGAGGACCATGGGAAGGTTCCCAGCCCTCGGCTGGTGAGGGAGGGAAGGAGGAGACATGAGACAAGCAAAGTAAACTTCAAGAAGAGTTTTAGAAACTGTACAGTCATCCCTCAGTATTCACTGGGAATTGGTTCCAGGACCCACTGCAGATATCAAACTCCTCGGATGCTCAAGTCCCTTATATAAAACAGTATTGTATTTGCTCATAACCTACACACATCCTCCCATGTACTTGGAAGTCATCTCTAGATTGCTTAAAATACCTGATACAGTATAAAGGCCATGTAATAGCTGTCAATACAATGTGAATGGTATGTAAATAGTTGGTGTGCACTAATTCAAGGTTTGCTTTTGGGAACTTTCTGAAAAAATTTTTTTCATATATTTTTGATCTGTGGCTGGTTGAATCTGTGAACTCAGAACCCATGCACATGGAGAGCTGATGTAATAACATACACGTAACATAAAATTGACCATTTTAGCCATTTGTTGCTGTTATTCATTCGCTAAGTTGTGTCCGGCTCTTTGTGACCCCATGGACTGCAGCACACCAGGCTTCCCTTTCCTTCCCCATCTCCCAGAGTTTGCTCAAACTCATGTCCATTGAGTCACTGATGCCACCCAACCATCTCATCCTCTGTCGCCCCCGTCTCCTCCTGCCCTCCATCTTTCCCAGCATCAGGGTCTTTTCCAATGAGCTGGGTCTTTGCTTCAAGTGGCCAAATTATTAGAGCTTCAGCATCAGTCCTCCCAATGAATATTCAGGGTTGATCTCCTTTAGGATTGACTGGTTGGATCTCCTTGCAGTCCAAGGAACTCTCAAGAGTCTTTTCCAACACCACAGTTAATCAGTTCTTTGGCACTCAGCTTTCTTTATGGTCAAACTCTCACATCCATACATGACTACTGGAAAAACCATAGCTTTGACTATATGGATCTTTGTTGGCAAAGTGAATGACACTTTTAGCCATTTAAATGTGTGCAATTCAGTGGCATTAAGTACATTCACAGTAATGTGCAGCCATCACCACCACCTGGTTCTAGGACTTCTGGAAACCACACAGTCTCAAAACAGCCCCTTCCCCTTTCTCCCCCACCTCCAGACACTGGCTACCACTGTCTGCCTTCCGCCTCCATAGATTTGCCTTGAGTCAAGAAGATTGTTTTGATCTTTGCATTCCACTTAAAATGCAAATCACCACCAGAGGACCACAGTCTGCATTTTTAATTTCATTCACTTCAACCAACTATTGCCCTCCACCCTCCTCCTAGTTTAGAAATTGTGTTGTGAGGAAAACACTGACCTGGAAGCAGAAGACCTTGGTTGTAGCTCCTTCTGTCAAAGCTTTGTGACCTGGAGAGGGTCCCTGACTCTCTTGGGGCCTCAGCATCCCCCAACTTGAGTCAGCAGGTTTGGACTCAGCTAACGTTTTCCCGGGCCCTCTGCAGCTCTGATCTTCCAATGCACTGGTGGAAGTCTGCTACTCGGGCTGTATGAGAAGGGAATCCAGGTGCTGGGTACTAGGAGGAAGCCAAGAGCAGAGAGGAGGCATTTCTGAGGGCTCCAGACCAGGCCCACCTGGCCCACCATTCGACCCCAAGCCAGCCCAGTCCAAGTCAGCTTCCTGGCTGGTCCAAAAATCCCAGCCACACACTGCAGGTTGGACTCATCAGGCCCCATCAGAAGGGGTGAGCCTCCTGGGGGCCTCAAGCAAGAGCCTCCTGGGGCAGGCTGAGGCAGGACGGAGCAGGGTGGCAGGGGAGGCCCCAGGGGGATGGGGAGGGCCTGAGGTCAGGGTTGGAAGTGGCTGTGGAGCAGGATGCAGGGGCCTCATCAAAGGCTCCCTGGGCCCTGCTTAAACCAGTGCTCACAGGAGCTGGTCCCAGGGTCTTTCCAGGACCAGAGCTTGGTGCCATCCATGTAAACCAGTGTGTCAGGGGAGGAGACTGTAACCAAGGACCTGTACCCACCTCTCCCACCCGTCTCTAAAGGAAGGACTCCTTGTCTGTGGGCTTTCAGCCTCCTGGATGTAATAGTGTCTCTTGTGTCATGAAGGGAGAAAGTCTGGGATACAGAGTAGGACAAGCTAAAAGAGGCCAGACTGACTCTGAGGAAAGATGAGGAAGCTCCTGGAGTGGAGGTGGGGAGGCCCTCCAGGAAGGGGAGGGAAGGGTAAAAGAAGATAGGGCATAGCTTTGGTTTGGGGGGAGCAGGGGAACAGAGGAAGAGAAGTTTGGGCAGTGACTAGAAGGACTGGGCTCACAGTGAGAAGTGCTTAGAAGGGATTTAGGGGATGTTTTGTCATGTGATATGTTGCATAAACACCTCCTCCGTGTCCCCATGAAACCACCACTGATGCTGGATGTTACACTTCAGTGCTTTGACAGTGAGATTCATATCTTTTCTTTTCCTTTTTAAATAATGCATTGGTCTAGCTGCCTTTGAATTACTCAGGACCAGCCATGTTTAGCAGGTCTTGTCAGTGTTCCATTAGCTAAATGTGGGGTTCCCTGCTTCATTGCTGGATGTTACACTTCAGTGCTTTGGCAGTGAGATTCATGTCTTTTCTTTTCCTTTTTAAATAATGCATTGGTCTAGCTGCCTTTGAATTACTCAGGACCAGCCATGTTTAGCAGGTCTTGTCAGTGTTCCATTAGCTAAATGTGGGGTTCCCTGCTTCATGGGCTGCCTTCACCCTAAGCCCTTGGGCGCAGGGAGTGCTGCAGAAACCATCTATCAGACTACAGCTCTGTCCCCCAGCCCCGGGGTCTCCTGGATGGGAGGCCTTATTCAGAGGACAATATTTGAAATCGGCCCTTACCCAGTCACCAACAGAGGCTCTTCTCTCACCCCTCCCAGCCCTCATTCTCCCCTGGGATGCCCACTGGCTGGGCTCCTGCCTCTTCTTCCAGCCTCCCTCAAACTCTGTAGAAAGGGAGCATCACCGTCCTAGCCCCCTGTGACAGTCACACGATTCTAGCCACAGAAAGTGCTACCAGGCCCGGTGAGCTAGAAACACTTGGTACAAGTCCCTCCATAGGAAAGGCTCTGGAAATAATACAGCAACCCACAGAGGGTCTATGAGTCCTTGTCCATTCCTTTAGCTCTGGCCCTCGTCCCGTGGCAGCCTCTTGGAGAGCCCAACCCTAGGACGGAGGGAGATGAGGACTCTTCACCTGGTTCCCAGCCCAGCCTCAGACTCTAGATACCTTTATCTCCTTCTTCCCCTGTGGCCTCTGACCCACCTGTCACATGGAGGGTGCTGGGGGAGGCCAGACAGAAGGGATGCAAAGTGCAAGACTGCACATACACAAGACCCCAACCCTAGTCGGCACTCCCTCCATGGAGCAGGATCCCAATCTAGAGCTCAGATGCACAGGAAGTATCACTGACCTTTATGTTCTTTTATCTGTTTATTTTTGGCTGTGCCGGGTCTCTGTTCCTGTGTACAGGCTTCCTCTAGCTGTGGAGAACGGGGCTACTCTCTAGTTGCCGTGCAGGCTTCTCATTGCGGTGCTTCTCTTGTGGAGCGCCGGCTCTGGCGTGTGTAGGCTCAGTAGTTTGGATGTACAGGCTTAATTGCCCCACAACATATGGAATCTTGCCAGACTAGGGATGCAACCCATGTCTCCCGCACTAACAAGTGGCTTCTCAACCACCATGGAAGTCCAGCCTTTCTCTTCTTAAACGTAACATTTGATTTTCCAAAGCTCAGCACCCCCTTTCCTGGACAGTCAGCTGTGCCTCTGTCCTGTTGCTGTTCAGTCACCGAGTTGTGTCCAGCTCTGCGATCCTATGGACCGCAGCACATCAGGCTTCCTTGTCCTTCACTGTCTCCCTGAGTTTGCTCAAACTCATGTCCATTGAGTCAGTGATGCCATCCAGCCACCTCTTCCTCTGTAGCCCCCTTCTCCTCCTGCCCTCAATCTTTTGCAGCATCAGGGTCTTTTCCAATGAGTAGGCACTTCACATCAGGAGGCCAAAGTATTGGAGCTTCAGCTTCAACGTCAGTCCTTCTGATGAACAGTCAAGGTTGATTTCCTTTAGGACTGACTGGTTTGATCTCCTTAGTCCACGGGTCTCTCAAGAGTCATCTCCAGCACTATAATTAGAAAGCATCAGTTCTTCAGGCTCAGCCTTCTTTTTGGTCCAACTCTCACATCGGTACATGACTACCGGAAAAACCATAACTTTGATGATACAGATCTTTGTCAGCAAAGTAATGTCTCTGCTTTTTAATATGCTGGCTAGGTTTGTCAGAGGCAAACCTTTTCTTCCAAGGAGCAAGCATCGTTTAGTTTCATGCCTGCAGTCACCATCCACAGTGATTTTGGAGCCCAAGAAAAGAAAATCTGTCACTGTTTCCATTTTTTTTCCCCTTCTATTTGCCATGCAGTGATGGGAGTGGAAGCCATGATCTTAATCTTTTGAGTTTTAATCCAGCTTTTTCACTCTCCTCTTTCACCTTCATCAAGAGGCTCTTTAGTTCCTCTCCACTTTCTGCCATGAAAGTGGCATCATCTGCATATCTAAGGTTGTTGATATTTCTCCCGGCAATCTTGATTCCAGTTTGTAATTCATCCAGCACAGCATTTAGCATGATATGCTCTGCATATAAGACAAATAAGCAAGGTTACAATATACAGCCTTGATGTAGTCCTTTCCCAATTTTGAATCAGTCCAGTATTCCATACGAAGTTCCGTTGCTTCTTGTCCTGCGTACAGGTTTCTCAGGAGATAGGTAAGGTGGTCTGGCATTCCCATCTCTTGAAGAATTTTCCACAGTTTGTTGTGATCCATACTGGTAACACATAGCTCAGTTGGTAAAGAATCTGCCTGCAATACAGGAGACCCCAGTTCGATTCCTTGGTTGGGAAAATCTGCTGGAGAAGGGATAGGCTATCCACTCCAGTATTTTGGCCTGGAGAATTCCATGGACTCTGTGATGCTGGGAGGGATTGGGGGCAGGAGGAAAAGGGGACGACCGAGGATGAGATGGCTGGACGGCATCACGGACTTGATGGACGGGAGTCTGAGTGAACTCCGGGAGATGGTGATGAACAGGGAGGCCTGGCGTGCGGCGATTCATGGGGTCGCAAAGAGTTGGACATGACTGAGCGACTGAACTGAACTGAACTGATAGTCCATAGGGTGGCAAAGAGTCAGACATGACTGAGCGACTTCACACAGTCAAAGGCTTTAGTTAGGAAGTCAATGAAGCAGGAGTATATGTTTTTCTGGAATTCTCTTGCTTTTTCTATGATCTAGTGGATGTTGGCAATTTGGTCTCTGCTTCTCTGCCTTTTCTAAACCCAGCTTGTACATCTGAAAGTTCTCAGTTCACATGCTATTGAAGCCTAGCTTGAAGGATTTTGATTATAACCTTCCTAGCATGGGAACGGAGAAGGCAATGGCACCCCACTCCAGTACTCTTGCCTAGAAAATCCCATGGATGGAGGAGCCTGGTGGGCTGCAGTCCATGGGATCACTGAGAGTTGGACACGACTGAGTGACTTCACTTTCACTTTTCACTTTCATGCATTGGAGAAGGAAATGGCAACCCACTCCAGTGTTCTTGCCTGGAGAATCCCAGGGATGGGGGAGCCTGGTGGGCTGCCGTCTATGGGGTCGCACAGAGTCGGACACGACTGAAACGACTTGAAGCAGCAGCAGCAGCAGCATGGGAAATGAGCACAACTGTCTGGTAGTCTGAACATTGTTTAGCATTGTCTTTCTTTGGGATTGGAATGAAAAGTGACTTTTTCCTGTCCTGTAGCCACTCCTGGATTTTCCAAATTTACTGGTATATTGAGTGCAGCACTTTAACAGCATCATCTTTTAGGATTTGGAATAGCTCAGCTGGAATTCCACCATCTCCACTAGCTTGGTTCATAATGATGCTTCCTAAGGCCTACTTGACTTCATCCTCCAGGATGTCTGACTCTGTTCTGTGGTCTTATACAAAGTCAGCGGGGGCTGGGGTGCAGGGAGACGCCTTGTCTGTGGTTATCCTTCCACCCAGATTACTGCTGAGATGTCCATCCTTTCTGTCCTGTGGCCCAGGGTGGTCCTAGACCCCCTAGGGAGCTGCTCCCTCTGCTGATGAGGGAGCAGGAAGTGCTGTGGGAGAGGGCCAGGTGTCCTCTCCCTGCCCTCCCCTTCCTCCACTGTACTGTGGCAGCAGGGTCCAGAGCACACTCCCAGCTGGGATGAGGGTGAAGGACAGGAAGGAGAGAAAACCAGAGGTTAGTATTTTCAAATCACTCCTGTCACAAGTATCCCTGTGTCTGAATATAAATGTCTCACTGGGCCATCCTCCTGCCTCACCAAGGCAGTCTAGGCCACGGGAGGGAAAGAAGACGCTTAGAAAGGGCTGAGTTCCTGGTAGGGAAGGAGTGACAAGGAAGCTCCCAGGGCGCTTCAGGATGGCGGACTTTCCATTCATGCTTTGAAGCCAATTAGTGGAAAGAGATAATGGGACTTCACAGCAGGGCTCCTTGGCCATATGGCTCAGAGCCTCCCTGGGTGCACCCGGCAAGGCATTTGGAAAACTCTGAGAGTGATAGATCTTTTCGGTGACATTCAGGAAATTATGCAGACCTGCTCATTCCTGGGCCTGGGGCCCTGATTCACGAAGGGCATCGGGAGGGCAGGGACTGGGAAGGGGGGCCAAATTTGGGTTAGTGATCACAGCCGTGTATCCTGCCAGCCGGCTCTGGACTCAAGGGCCCTTTAAATAAAACAGATGACAGATGTGTTTCTAGAGTTTCTCCCAGCCTGCGGCTGCCTTGCACAGGGAGTTGGGGGAGGATCGGCATTGGACACGGAGTTAGAAGATGCAGAATGGAACCTGCTCTCACATGCCTGGGCAGGTCACTTCTTTCTGAACCACAGGTTGCCGATTATGAAATGGGGATGAAACCACCTTTCCCAGCTGTTCAGATTAAATGCGACCCAGCATGTAAATTTGCCTGACCAGTGCCTGATGCAGATGTAAAAGCTGAATACATGTTGGCCGGCCACTTTCCTCCTCACTGCCTTGGGCAAAACGAAAAGCATTTTGAAATTGAGACACCAGCAAAAGGCATCAGCAGAAGGAGGAAACAATGACCCACTCACCTCCCAGGGAGGTGTCCTGAAGAAGGCAGCATTGAGCCTGGAAAACAGTAGGACTTGAGGGTGAAGAGATGGGAGATGGCAAGCCCAGTATGCAGAGCAGCCAGGCAAAGGCAGGAAACTGGTTCAGGAAGCTGGTTCAGGGAATGACTCCTCGGGCTTTGTAAAAAAAGGATGAAACGACAAGTCAGTAGGTGATGGGGGAGCGATGGAAGATTTTCAAGGAGATGAAGAGCAGGCCGTGATCTGTGTGCTAGAAGCCCAGATCTAGTGATCCCATGGAGAGAAGACTGGAGGAGGTGAGCCTGGAGGCAGAAAAATTCAGGGGGAGGGGATGGGGAAGCATAGGAGGGAGGAATCAAAAGAAGTTGTGATGATAGAATTATTAGGTCTTGTTAAGCAGTGACCTTGGCAGGTGAGAGTGGAGCGGCATGGTCTAGGAGGATACCCAAGCAGCTGGCCAGCAAGTTTACGGGGGCTGGAGGGGTGGTATGGATTGGAAATAGGAGTCAGGGAGCAGGCAGCAGCAAGGTGATGAGTCTATATTGGAACAAGGTGAGTTTGAGGAGGAAGCGGGCCATCCAGACAATTAACCAGCAGGATGTGTGGGTCTGAAACCCAGGGGTGTATTGCAGCTATTCTTTAGAAATCCCACCACCACGAAGTTTGTGCATGCTAAGTCACTGCAGTCGTGTGTGACTATGGACTGTAGGCCACTAGGCTCCTCTGTCCATGGGATTCTCCAGACAAGAATACTGGAGTGGGTTGCCATGGCCTCCTCCGGGGCATATTCCCAACCCAGGGATCAAACCCTGCATTGGTTTGACGTGCAATCCCACATCTCTCACATCTCTTGCATTGGCAAGAGGGTTCTTTACCACTCGCGCCACCCACCAAGTTTAGGACACCAATAAACGGGCATCCCACTCCTTGATCTCGGCAGTGGAGGTACAGGGGCAGCCCAGGCCAAATGCTGTGACCTGACTCAATTCCGTCCCCTCTATTCCCATGCTGGGTGCTCAGCTAGACCCAGGACAGAGGATCTCTGAAAGGTGGGCTCTGCGATTTCATCCGTTCTGTCCCATCCCAAGGTCTGGGCACTCTGGCTCTGCTCCCCTGGGATGCTATTCCCTCTTCCCACCAGGATTTCTGTGCTGGAAGCAGAGAATGTCCCCTAGGATGGCTGCCTAGAGTTTGGCCCCCACACATTCTGACTAAAAAAAAAAAAATTTTTTTTTAAGTCTTGCCCTTTCAAACCACAATTTCCTCCTCATTTCCATTAAACAAAATTTTAAAAACTATTTAAAGATGAATTTAATATCTTGATCAGATCTAGTCTTTAAAAATGAGATTGGATTTTTTATTTCCAATGCTCCCTGCTGGAGTGAGCTATGTAAAGACAGCTCAGGAGGCCCAGACAAGGGGGGTTATTTGGGCTTTCACTGGTGTTACTGAATTAAGCAGGATGTTCTCTGGGGAACAGTGGAGGTCAACATTTGTAATTTGGGATTTCATTGAGGAGAGTACCTGGGAAATTACCACGAACTGGGCAACTGATTCAGAGAATGATTAGATGTTCTAACCACACACTTCCTCTCTCCTCAGCTTTTATAATCCTCATTCAACAACCCCTTACTGAGCATCTCCTCTTATGTCAAAGATTGTGCCTTGTGCCAGGCTTTGGAGACACAAGCAGGATCCCATGTGGATGATCCCTAGACCTCAGGGACCTAAGGTACTAAGTGTAATCTAATCCCTCACCACCTAAGCCAATCAGGGTAGAGCATAGCCCCAGCCACAGTGACTGGTTCAGAAGAGAGTACTTGACCTTAAGTATTATAATCAAGGTGAACAGGACTTTTGTTCAGGGGTCAAAGTAAGAGGAGCTTTCTTCTGGATGTTTCAGAGGGTAGATGTGAGACCCAATACAATGGGAGTCATTTTGTAATCTTGAAGGACGCTGGACAGAGAAGGAAACAGTTACAAAGAGGAGAGCAGAGCCCAGTGAATATAAAGTGCCAGAGCCAGGACCCTGATCAAACTATGCCTGAAGCCTGACCAATTGCCAGCCTATACATTCCTTCTGTTTAAACCAATCTGTAGAGAAAAGAGTTCTAAGTGAAGTGACCACATAATAGGTGCCTACTATTTACATGAACTAATCATGAAATTAAAAGACGCTTACTCCTTGGAAGAAAAGTTATGACCAACCTGGATAGTATATTCAAAAGCAGAGACATTACTTTGCTGACTAAGGTCCGCCTAGTCAAGGCTATGGTTTTTCCTGTGGTCATGTATGGATGTGAAAGTTGGACTGTGAAGAAAGCTGAGCGCCGAAGAATTGATGCTTTTGAACTGTGGTGTTGGAGAAGACTCTTGAGAGTCCCTTGGACTGCAAGGAGATCCAACCAGTGCATTCTGAAGGAGATCAACCCTGGGATTTCTTTGGAAGGAATGATGCTAAAGCTGAAACTCCAGTACTTTGGCCACTTCATGCGAAGAGTTGACTCATTGGAAAAGACTCTGATGCTGGGAGGGATTGGGGTCAGGAAGAGAAGGGGACGACCGAGGATGAGATGGCTGGATGGCATCACGGACTCGATGGATGTGAGTCTGAGTGAACTCCGGGAGATGGTGATGGATAGGGAGGCCTGGCGTGCTGCGATTCATGGGGTCGCAAAGAGTCGGACACGACTGAGCAACTGAACTGAACTGAACTGAATCTAATTTAGTCCTCACAGCAACTCTTTAATGTAGAGACTGGCAGCCCCATTTTACAGATGAAAATACTGAAGCCAATAACTAAGTGACTTCCTGAGGTCACCCCATTAGTGAGGCAGTTGGTGTACCTATCCGAGAAGCTGGACTCCAAAATCTATTTTCTGCATAACAAGATTGACTGCTGTGTTGGCATGGTGGACATGTCCTCAAATTCTTCTTCTTGTTTATGGATCCTTCTAGGATTGTTTTTCTGATGCTGTTTTTGGAACTAGAGAATGGGTCAAGTTTCTTGGCTTGTTTGACAAAAGACAAAGGGGAACCAGAAGAGAGGTCTTGAGATATAGCTCCCAGCGTGCGTGCTTGCTAAGTTGCTTCAGTTGTGTCCGACTCTGCGACCCCACGGAGTATAGCCCTCCAGGCTTCTTTGTCCAAGTGATTCTCCAGGCAAGAATACTGGAGTGGGTTGCCATGCCCTCCTCAGGGGGATCTTCCCAACCCAGGATCCAACCAGTGCCTCTTACATCTCCTGCATTGGCAGGCAGGTTCTTCACCATTAGTGCCACCTGGGAAGCCCACAGCCCCTAGACCCTTGCAGATAAGGGAAGGCTCCAGAAAGTGTAGAATTGAAAAGCTAGGACCACGATTAGCTACATCACTAGAGGCAGGGGATCCAGCTGGTCTCTGGGTAGAAAAATAGAAATCAGAGCTTCATAGATAAACTGTCTATTCCTTATCATACAGACAGGCTTTTGGCAATGATGAACCTCCTCATTTTTGCTCACAGAGCAGCCTTGACATTTATATAGATTAATTTCAGCTTGACATTTTGACCAAAGAAACTATTAGCCCCTCCTCTCCCTGGGGGAAAACAGCTTGTGGGGCCTGACCGGTAGGTGACCCCATCAAGCTGTTCCAGTCCCTTCTCTAGCTCAACATCTGGCTGGATATGGATGACTTCTCCATGGCTCCCAGGAGTTACAGCCAACGGGAAGCAAGGTCGTTCTTTCCTAGGCTCATTTTTCATGCTGCCTGGTTTTGCTGCAGATGCAATCAAAACTAAATCTCAATTTGTTGAGCAGGAGGGGCAGCTGGTAGCAGGCCAGCACCTGCACTGTGAGATAAACCTCCCCACAGCCTGTGGAAGCCAAAATCAAGATTTAAAAGGGAAGAACTCTATTTCGTTGACAATTGCTTTATGATTCATTTAGTAAAATTCTTTCCCTTTGTATAGAGCTATGTGCTTTCACTGTGTTGTTCATCGGATCCTCTCTACAGCCCTGCAAGGGGGCAGAATTGGGGTATTATTCTCATTTCACTCAAAGCCCAGAGAGGTCAATTCAGTTGCCCCAAGTTGCACAGTGGGTTGGTGCTTTCAGCCCCTGAAAACTAAGTGCTTTTTTTACTCAACTACAATACTTCTTTCAGGCAAATCTAGAAGGAAACAAAAAAATCCACAGAACTCAAACTTTAACAGTTTGTACCACCTGTCCCTTCTATTGCTGACAGATTTGAACACACACCCTCTAGGCCCTCTTGCTGCCCATCCATTCTCCCTGCTGGTGTTCTTCCCTCTGTGTTTTTACTGAGCCCATGTCCTCATACAACCAGGCAGTATGATGCGGAGCAGAGTTCCTCTGCAGGGTACTACTGGCCTTTGGGACAATTCTTCATTTTACAGGGCTATCCTCTAGGACATCAGCTTTCCTGGATCCCAGCTACTAAACTCCAGTAGTTCCTCTCCATTCTTTAACCTACCTACCTACCAAAACACCCCAGACATTTACAAATTTCCTGGGGTGAGAGCAGGGACTGGATGGAGCTGTGGGGTGGGGTGGGGGCAGTACAACCCCTGGTTGAAAACATGGATTTTGGAATATTAATAGCTGAGGAGTCAAACCTTCCCTCTGCTCTTCTTAGCAGAGTGAATTTGGAGGTCTGGCTTCCTGATCTGGAAATTTACCCCAGAGAGTAATCCTGAAGATGAAATAAGATAAGGGACCAAATGCACAAAGCTCTCTGCCAACATGAGATGTTTTTATTAAGGAACATAAAATAACAGTGACGTCCTGTCCCTTTAAGACTCAGGCCTGCTATGTACACAGTAGGTGCTAGGCTAATGTGACCTCCTTCTGCATGCTCAGCACCTACCTCAGCAACCACATCAATAATAGCCACTAACATTAAAAGGCGCTTACTCCTTGGAAGAAAAGTTATGACCAACCTAGATAGCATATTGAAAAGCAGAGACATTACTTTGCCAACAAAGGTCCATCCAGTCAAGGCTATGGTTTTTCCAGTGGTCATGTATGGATGTGAGAGTTGGACTGTGAAGAAGGCTGAGCGCCAAAGAATTGATGCTTTTGAACTGTGGTGTTGGAGAAGACTCTTGAGAGTCCCTTGGAGCAAGGAGATCCAACCAGTCCATTCTGAAGGAGATCAACCCTGGGATTTCTTTGGAAGGAAAGAAAGGAAGGATTGGAAGGAAGGATTTCTTTGGATGCTAAAGCTGAAACTCCGGTACTTTGGCCACCTCATGCGAAGAGTTGACTCATTGGAAAGGACTCTGATGCTGGGAGGGATTGGGGGCAGGAGGAGAAGGGGACGACAGAGGATGAGATGGCTGGATGGCATCACGGACTCGATGGACGTGAGTCTGAGTGAACTCCGGGAGTTGGTGATGGACAGGGAGGCCTGGCGTGCTGCGATTCATGGGGTCGCAAAGAGTCGGACACGACTGAGCAACTGAACTAAGTGAAGTGAAGTGAAGTTGCTCAGTCGTGCCCGACTCTTTACGACCCCATGGACTGTAACCTACCAGGCTCCTCCCGCCATGGGATTCTCCAGGCAAGAGTACTGGAGTGGGTTGCCATTTCCTTCTCCAGGGGATCTTCCCGACCCAGGAATCGAACACGGATCTCCCGCATTCCAGGCAGATGTTTTAATCTCTGAGCCACCAGGGAAGCCTTGGCTGCTCTTTGTGTGTAAGGCAGTGAACAAAGTACTTGACACATTACTCCTTTTGATTCCCGCAACAAACTTATGAAGTAAGTACATTATTGTCCCTTTCTTACAAATGAGGGGACTGGGAGCCGTGGAGCAGAGGTTGGCAAACTATGATCAGTGCACCGAATCTGATCAGCTGTGCCTGTTTTTCTGTAACACAGACACTTTCATTCATTTATATATTGTCAACACTTGCTGCTTTATTAACTGCTTACAACAGAGATTGTGTATGGCCTGCAAAGCCTAAAATCTTTATAATCATTAGACAATAAATATGTAAAATGGATTTTAAATGGATTATGCCATGTATGTTTATGGTTGGTAAAGTGTACACAACCTGAAATTTACCATCTTAATTATTTTTAAGTGTACTGTTCCGTGGCATTAAGTACATTCACGATGTTGTATATTCACTACCATCCATCTCCAGAACTTTCTTATCTTCTGAAAGTAAGACTCTGCACCCATTAAAAAAATGACTCTCCATCCCCTCTCCCCTCAGCCCCTGGAAACTGCCACTTTACTTTCCATCTCTACGACTTTACCTATTCTAGGTACTTCATGTAAGTGGAAGATAGCATTTAACCTTTTATGCCTGGCTTCTTTTACTTAGCCTAATGCGTTCAGGCCTCATCCAACTTATAGCATGTATTTGTTTTTGACAAGATAACATACGAAGAGAACATAAAATTCAAAAGGACATAGAGTGAAGAAAACCGCCTTCTATTCCTGTCCCTTCCAGGCCTCAGATACCCTCCCAGGAGACGGTCAGACAAGTGCTGTGACTAAATTCTTATGCATCTCTTCTGAGAGTCAGTGCATATCCAGCAATACATTTAAATAACATTAGCAAATATATTTTCACACAAATGTTAGGAAAGCAAGCACATCGTTCCTACATCTCGCTGGCATTCTTAACAATAGGTCTTGGAGGTTATCTCATATTATTAGGGCTGCCTCCTCCTTTTCAACCACTGCATAGAATTTTACTCTGTAAATATATTTTTCACTATTGAATGTATTATTTATCTGGTCCCTATTAGTGGACATTTAGGGTTTTTAAAAAATTTTTTCAGTATCAGTGTTGCTACAGTGAATATCTTTGTAATATTTTTAAAGTGGGCTTTCAAATCTAATATACAAGAAGATGGAAGGAGGTGTTTTTCCTATCTACCCAATTCTAGCTGTGTTGGGGAAATTTATGCTACCTGGAGAACTATATTTGGCTAGGGGATACAGGAGTGCTTGAATCCTATTGTTCTAACTGCTTTCTCACTCTCTTATGGCCCCACAGGAGATGGAGAAAAAAGATGAGCATCATTTCTTTCTTGAGGGGTTGAAAGCCAAGGTCATGCTCTCAGAAGGATGCCTAAGAGGGCTTTTGCTTCCACCTCAGCTCTGACATCCCAGACTGGGTGGTCGTTTGTTGTGAGACTGTCCCGTTCATTGTAGAATGCAGTGTAGCAGCATCCCTGGCTCCTACACACTAAATGCCAACAGCACCCTCCGCGGAGTTATGACAGTTCAAAATATCCAGACATGGCCACATGTCCCCTGGTTGAAAGCCACTGCTCTAACCCGATCCACCTGAAAATTGCACTGCCCTTAACAGGCACGTGGGGCAGGAGATCAAGGCAACAGGATAGGTCTAGCCTAGAGTAGGAATGGAAGTGAGATGACTAGGCCAACCAGAGTCAGCCTGTCCTGGGAAGGGAGACACATGGTGGCAGAGGAGCCCTCACGTGCCATGTCCAAGTGCAGAATCTTTTCATGGTAATGACCCTGCCCACTGGTAAACATGACCTCATGGCACCTTGGAATCCAATCAACCATATTAGTGACTTCTTGCAGAAAGAGTGGGGAGAAGCTGGGATCTTGAGGCTATTATTTGACATATGCATGGAGCAAGCTTTGCTTACTTTGTCCAGTATCCTGGCTCTATGAGAGTCAGTGAATTCGAAAACCAGATTTTCAAGGTTTTGAACACAGGAACCCAAAACTCAGAAGGCATCTCTGAGTTTATCTGGGTGATATTTCTATCCTCCCAAGTCTGTGAGCTACTTGGAGACTGTGTCTTACTTATGAGTGGTCACCATCAGGCCACTGTCCACTTGTGGACTGAATGAAGGAAGTTGCTGCTGCTGCTGCTGCTGCTGCTGCTGCTAAGTCAGTTTAATCATGTCCAACTCTGTGTGATCCCAGAGACGGCAGCCCACCAGGCTCTGCCGTCCATGGGATTTTCCAGGCAAGAGTACTAGAGCGGGGTACCATTGCCCTCTCCAGAATGAAGGAAATTAAAAGGCAGCAAATACTCCTCTCCCCAACACACCTGTCCTCTATCTTCCTCTTGACCTAGTTTGCCCTTCAGGGTCTGTAGATCTTTTTCCTGGAGCTTTGGGGGTCTTGCTCAGAGTCTTTTTTTTTTTTCAGATATAATGGAGATGTAACATTATATTAATTTCTGGTGTATAACATAATGATTCAACATTTGTATATATTGCAAAATGATCACAGTAAGTCTAATTAACATCTGTCACCATATACAGTTACAACTGTTTTCTTATGATGAGAACTTTTAAGATCTACTCTCAGTGAACTTCAAATATTCAATACAATATTATTAACTATACTACTACTACTACTAAGTCACTTCAGTCGTGTCCGACTCTGTGTGACCCCATAGACGGCAGCCCACCAGGCTCCCCCGTCCCTGGGATTCTCCAGGCAAGAACACTGGAGTGGGTTGCCATTTCCTTCTCCAGTCACAATACTATACATTATATACACAGGAATTATTTATTTTATAAATAAAAGTTTGTACCTTTAGACCACTTTCACCATTTCATCCTCTCCCCACCCTCCACCTCTGGTAACCATCAATCTGTTCTTTGCATCTATGAGTTTGGTGTTGTTTTTATTTTGTTTTTTAAAATAGATTCCACATATAAGTGAGATTATATGGTTTTTGTCTTTCTCTGCCTTATTTCACTTAACATAATGACCTCAAAGTCATTACAAAGGACAAGATTCCGTATTTGTGTGTGTATAATGGAATATCTATTCTATATCTGTGTGTCCTATTTTCTGTCCATTCACCCAGCAGTGGACACTGGTTGCGTCCATATCGTGGCTAATGTAAGTAGTGCTGCATTGGACATGGAGGCGCACTTACCTTCTTGATTTAGTGTTTTTATTTTCTTCAGGTAAGTACCCAGAAGTGAGATTGCTGGGTCATATGGTAGTTCTGTTTTTAATTTTTTAAGGAAACTCCATACTGTTTTTCATAGTAGCTGCACCAATTTACATTTCTACCAACAGTGCCCAAGGATTTCCTTTTGTCCACGTCCTTACCAACAGTTTGTTCTTGTCCTTTCAATACTAGCCGTTATAACAGGTGTAAGGTGATACTTCACTGTGGTTCTGATTTGCATTTTCCTGATGATTAGTGAACTTGAACCCCTTTTTATGTACTTCTTGGCCATCTGTATTCTTTGGAAAAATATCTACTGAGATCCTCCACCCATTTTTAAAAATTGAGTTGTTTGATTTTTTTTTTTTGTTATTGAGTTTTAGGAGTTCGTTATATATTTTGGATATTAACGCTTCTCAGATGTATGATTATTTTCTTCGAGTCAGTAGGTTGCCTTCTCATGATGTTGATTCCATTTTGGCTTCCTTTTCTGTGCAGAAACATTTTAGTTTACTGTAGTAGCCCCGCTTGTTTAGTTTTGTTTTTGTTGTCAAAAAAAATAATAATCACCTAGACTGCTGTTAAGGAGCTTATCACGTATGTTTTCTTCTAACAGTTGTATGAATTCAGGCCTCATATCCAAGGCTTTAACCAACTTTGAGTTAAGTTTCACTTACAGTGTAAGGTAATGGTCCAGTTTCACTCTTTTGCATGAAGCTATCCAGTTTTCCCAGGACCATTGACTAAAGAGGCTGTCCTTTTCCCGTTGTATATTCTTGCCCCCTTGGATGGCCACCTATTGGATTTATTTCTGAGCTCTCTATTCTGTTCCATTATTCATATGTCTATTTTTATGCCAATAGCTTTTTAATATAGTTTGAAATCAGGGAGCATGATGCCCCAGCTTTGTTGTTCTTTCTCAAGATTGGTTTGTCAAGGTCTTTTGTGTTTTCATGCAAATGTTAGGGTTGTGTGTTCTGTTTCTGTGGGAAATGCCATTGGAATTTTGAGAGGGATTGCATTGAATCTGTTGATTGGTTTGGGTAGTATGGATATTTTAACAATGTTAATTCTTCCAATCTATAAACATTAAGTATCTTTCCATTTACAGGTATCCCCTCTTTTCAAAAGTTTGCTTTGTGCTACTTTGCTTTTACCAAAGACCTATTACATTAGTATGTGCTCTCACTAACTGAAAGAAACCTGAAGAGGATTTTTGCTTTTATAAGAAAGGTGAAAACTAGAAATAATGTTCAGTGTTTGTTGTATAGAAAGCCCTGATAGAGGCAGTGAGAGTGGCACCACCAATTTCCTGCCCCAGGAACTGCACTCAGCATCTCATCATCAAGCTATCATAGCTTTGAATTGTGTCTGTGAGCATCTGTAGCTTATCTAAACTTATTTTTTACACCCAAGTAAGATGTGTCCCAAGGTAATTGCTTCTTCTCTTTACACTATTTCCGCTTACAAAAGGTTTCATAAGAATACTCTGCTTTTGGATAGCAGAGGAAACCTGTGTTTGTATCTTCTTTAGTTTCTTTTATTAACGTATTTTAGTTGTCTGTGTACAGGTCTTCCACCTCCTTGGTTAGATTTATTCTTAGGTATTTTTTTCTTTTTGATGCAATTATAAATGGGATTGTTTTCTTAATTTCTTCTTCAGGGATCACTCTTACTGAGAGGCAGTGGGAAGTGTCCCTGGCCTAATCATATATGCCCTGCTATTTGCCACTGTAGCCCCATCCTCTCAGCATCCTTGGACTCTCACCCTTGAAAAGAGGGAATATGAAAGTTAATAAGTCACAAAGACTGCAGAGTGGGGCAGCATGGTGGTGTGATAGGAAGGAAGAGAAAGGGAGAGAAGGAGCCAGAAAGTTCTAGCACTAACAGAGCCTGGGGACCATCTTATTTCCTGGGACCATATAATATGAGCCAGAAACCTGGACTTGTGGCATTGCTAGAGGTTTTGGAACAGCTGCTGTATGAGAGGCCATCTGGGAGGTAATAAGTGTTAACATTATGGGTAATATTAGCTAACTTCTATGTCATAGCCACTGTTCCAAGGTCTTTATATACTTAACTTCATCCAGTCTTCATCATCCCCTTGTGAACACTAGACACTATTGCTGTCTCATTTTACAGTTGGAGAAATCAAGGCTTAGAGTGGCTAAGTAACTTTCCTGAGATCACATAGCTAGTAAATGGCAGAGTAAGTATTTGAACCCTGAAAGTTTGAGTCTAGGGTGTTGACCACCATACTCACTGCCTAGCTAACATATATGACTACTTTCCTAGTTGATGGAGACAATGGGGTGGAATTTGGTATGATTTAGATAAGCTTTGCCTGGAAAATCCCATGGACGGAGGAGCCTGGTAGGCTGCAGTCCATGGGGTTGCAAAGAGTCGGACACGAGTGAGCGACTTCTTTCACTTTTCACTTTCCTGCACTGGAGAAGGAAATGGCAACCCACTCCAGTGTTCTTGCCTGGAGAATCCCAGGGACGGGGGAGCCTGGTGGGCTGCCGTCTATGGGGTGGCACAGAGTCGGACACGACTGAAGCGACTTAGCAGCAGATAAGCTTTGATGAATGGTTTCTGTAATCTTGGTCCAGCCTCCTACTCAATGCAAACACTGTCTCCACGTTTGGTACCCCTAGGCCTTTAGCTGAAGAGCCCTAAGAATGGAGAACTCACCACCTCAGTTTCATAAAACTCTAAGGTTATTTATTGTTGCAGAACAAGCCACCCCCAAACTTTGTGGCTAAAAGGACTTATTCTTTCATTCTATTCTGTAGGTTGACTGGTTCTTCTTCATGTAGATGTAGTTAGCTGGGGTCACTCACGTGACTGAATTTACCTGGGAACTCAGCTGGAGTGTCTTGGTTTTCTATCATTCATGTTAACTCTTCCTCATGAAGTGTCTCACCTTCCAGGGCCTCTGGATGTGATTCTCTTTCTCTACCTCACAGCATGGCAGCTGGGTTCCAAGAGGAATCTGTGACCTCTGCTTGTATCACACTTGCTAATGTTCCATTGGCCAAAGGAAGTCACATGGCCACGCCCAGAGTGGGAGGGGCCACACAAAGCCAGGAACCCTGGGAACAGTGTTTTCTAGGGGTCACCAATGGATTTACCATAGGTGGCTTCTATTAGAATTGCAACAGCAAATGCCGACTCTTCTCTGTCAAAGACAAAGCTGCTGGTGATGGCATTTCCTTCCCACACTTCTTTGGGGTCAGTTCTGAGTCCTTTGTCAGCTTGTATTCCCTTAATTAACCTTAATCGACAGGTAATACATCACTTACTCATTTTGCCTTGGATGGTTGGCCTTTAGTTTTTCCCGGATGACTTGTAGGATTTATATAGTATTTTGGTATTCAGCTGACCTGTTGATACTGGACATCATGCTGGAGGAACTGGCACTCAGACATTAAAGTGAATGTCATAGGACCCCACAGGCTCACCAATAGCAATCAGAGATGGCAATAAAATCTCCTAAGATCTCATGAGACGTGCTAGCTTCTGCCTCCTTGATGTTACCCCATGACCTGCAGAGACCACAGCTTTTGAAAGAGGTGGCATGACAAAGATCATAGGAAAAAGAATTAAGTGAAAGAAATGGCATGTAAGATTTGGCAGCAAATGGAACTGTTTCCCCTGCTAGAGGACTAGGCACATTACCTCTGAGTGGGGTCCTCTGAGGCAGGGTCTGGGTGGGAGTGATGGAGATGCCTCTTACAAGTACCAACTTCCAGGAAGTTGGACCATTTTTGGAGGCGAGAGAATCTGAACTGGGCATTCACATTTATTTCTGTCTCTTAATGTTTTTCTTTGTGGCTAACTTATTTCTTAGAACGATAGTTATTTCCACTTCTGCCAAAAGGAGCTTTGTCATGTAAATTGGGTGCCGACAATTCAGTCTCGTGATGACTCATGTAGGCCTGGGATGGCTTCAGCCTTTAACCCTCTTCTGCCTCAGTGCCTGGTGTCAGGAAGGACCCCCGCAGACCTCCCCCAGGGCCTGAAGTTATCCTCCTCACTCTCACTCTTTCCTGTGCCCTTGCCTGCTGGCCCTTGTTGCTTTCTGAGTGATAGGGAGGGGTTAGCCCAGATCTTTGTGGTCCTCACCAGCCAGGAGATGTTTCTCTAGGCCATGCTGTAGGAAGGTTTCACTTCATTCATTCACTCGTTCATTCATCCAGTTCATGTATATTTAGTGCTTTTCCTATGCCAGGCCCTTCTCTTCTCACGGAGACTTTACACAGCTCAGGAGCAATAACAGTAGTTGCTGTTGTTAGTTCTCACTTATGGATGAGGAGACAGAACCTTGGAAGGGTTAAGTAGCTTGCCTGAGGCCACGTGGTTAGTGGACAGCACTGCCATACTGGGACCTAGAGTCAGAATCCAGGCAAGCGACTGCCATGTCAAGCTTACACCATGGGGCTAGTTGGGTCTGCCCAGTGCAGCTCCCCTAGACCACACACTGAGCAGAAGAAGCCAGATTACAGTGAACACAAAGGGCTTCCTGGAGGTGGTGTGTGGCCTGAGGCCAGGAGGGACCAGGTCGGGAGAGGGCCTCTGGCTGCTTGACTGTGTAATGGCATTAGATCTTTAGCATCATAAGTCAAAACTCCATTGTGGGGGGCCAGAGTGATAGGAGAGTCTTGAGTGACCCTGCATGAGGTCTGCTGGTGGGAATTTGGCTCATCATTACTCTTTGAGCTCTTACCATGAGCCAGGCACAAGCCTTGCCCCAGGCAAACCATATCACACCAGCTGCCACTGTGTGCTCTGCTCTGGCCTGGGTCTCTTGGCTCTGCTTTAGTTTTCATAGCTTACATCCCTCTCTCCCTAGATGCCCATCTTTGTGCTAGAGGCTCCAGGACATGCCGACCAAAAATCCCCAAGCTTCTGGTTCCCTGCAGTCCATACAGCAGAAGCTCATTCCAATCAGGGTTTCCCCTTCCCCTTGTTCCCAGTCCTGGCCTGGACAGCTTCTGTTCACCAGGGTTTCCCCTGAACTCAGCTGAGCTCCAGCCCATGTGAGTCACAGGCTGGGAATCAGCTGAAGGCTGGTCGGTCAGGCTGAGCCCTTAATAATGCATCAAAGCCTTTCTCCCCTGGATGAACCTGCTGAGCCCTCAGGGTACAGGCAGGGCGATGCCAGATATCACAGAGGGATCAACAGGTCCCCTGCCCCAGGCAGAACAGTGTAGGCTCCTACAGCCTTTCCCACCCCCTGACCTGCACGGGGTCCCCAAGGGCTTGGAACCGAAAGGTCCTCAGAGTGAGTGACCCAACAAATGGGTAAACTGAGGCAGGCCTAATGTAACTCCAAAGCCCATACACCCTCCAAAAAAGAACAAAAGAAGTTTGGCTTCCGAATATTTATTTGGAATAACTATTCTGTCTGTTGCAACTGGAAAACTTAGAAGCCATTTTATTTTCAGCAACCATACAAATGTTGTGTGTTCTCATATTTCTAGTTTTGTTTTTATTGTGAATCCCCTTTCCAACTCCCAAGGAAGACCACCATAATATCTTCAGTGCTTAGACTAATAAAAGTCAAGCTATAGCGTGGAGATCCAGTCACAACCACTGGAGCACAGAAGGGCAGAACTGGGAGGGCCTGTGGAAGTGATCTGTCCACCCTACCCCACACCCCGCCCTGGAACAGAACAGCCTGGGCCATCCAGGCCCATTCAGACACTCCCTTCTGATTCCATGAGACAAGTCTTGGAGTGGGAATGGGGAACCTGAGCTAGTGGAGGCTCTGCTCTCCTAGCCCCCGATTTATCTTCGGCTGCAGTGAACACATGCTGTCATGGTGCCCGCTCCCCTTCCTTACCCCCGAGAGCCAAGCAATCACTGGATCCTGCCACCATCTCCAGACTCTCACCCCTTCCTCCTCCCATCATCTTTATTTCATCCCCCAGTCCCATTTCACTGGCCACAGCAGCCAATTAGAACCTGAGGCTGGCCTTTCCCTTCCCAGAAGGGGTTCAGCAGTTCCTTGTGACCATGTAGCCCAATCCTGTCAGGGCCCTCAGAGTCTTCCTTGGCCTTCCCAGCCTCCCTGCTCCCCTCCCCTCCAGAAATGGAACAGGAGGCCTCTTTCCAGTGGCTCATTTGCCTGCCCACCTCTCTCTCCATCCCGGGGTATTCCAGGGCCTGGCACATTCATGAAGTCCTTCAACAACAGTTTGTTCAAAGAGTGAAGGAAAGAGAATTCCCCAGCGGTCCAGTGGTTAGAACTCGACGCCTTCGTGGCCGTGGCCCAGCTTACAGTAGGCTCAAATAAGCAAGAGCCGAATGAATGGACCCGGTCCTCTTCCTCTCCTTCTCTACCCCACTCCTTCCTGTCACTCTCCTTCATCACTGAGAATCCTAGTCGTGGGTCACACCCTATGATCTGCTCCTCAGGGGCACTTCTGCCAAAGTTTCAGGTGCTTCCTGGTTGGCCCTCTCATCTCCAGCCCAGCAGAGCAGAAACCAATCACTTGCAGGTGGTGGTTGAGTGAGATCATAAATGAAACAGTGGCAAGGGATGTAGAGTTGAATTTTCATTTGATACTCCACCTAGAGAGGATAGTGGCATTCTCTCCACTTTACAGAGGAGAAACTTGTGTTCAGGGAGGTTGGGTGATTTGCCCATAGTCATACAGCAGCTTGTTGTTAGAGTCACCACTGGAACAAAAGCCTCTAATGACAAATCTTTGCACTGTCTTTTAGCCTGACACAGGGTCAGGGGTGGTGGTGGTGGGGGTCTAGGGTGTTCAGAGACTGCAAAATAGATCTTGGTCTTTGGGTGGGTTCATGCTGCATTCACTTTGCCAGCCTCTTCTTCCAAAACTGCTGCTTCCCATAGCTGCTGATCACTGGGAAAGGAAACACAATGTTATCACTGAGTAGGGAGAGAGACAAGCTCAGAACTGGGAAAGGAAATAAAATTCTTCTTAGAGAAGGCCAGATGGGAGGTGGCTCCCTCTGACCCACCTGGAACTACAGGGAGGGCGCCCCCCTCCCCAAGCTGCCACAGGTGCTTCCTCACCAGCTGTTAGAGCCTCTCCAGTCCCTGCCCTTCCCCTTCTCCCCAGAGGCCTTCATCTGCCTGATAAAGGTCCAGCTCTCAGAGGCATTCAAGGCCTTCTCTGATCCCACCGTGACTGGGGTGAAATACATTCTAGATCTATAGCAGTGGCCTTTGGGGCTGAAACCCACATAACACCTCGAGCACCTGCCAGAAGGACTGTGGGATTTGCTTGTCCTAACTTGTCTCATCTCCTTGGGTATAGCTGAACCAAAAAAAAGCACAAATTGAGGCTATCTCCCCACACTGCTTCCTTTGCCTAGGCTGCCCCAGGGAGAAAGACTCAGCAAGGAAGCCTGGATGGCACTTGTCTCTGTCTCGTCCTGTCTGTATCACTGTCTGGCTGTCTTCCCTTCTTGGCCTCAGTTTCTCCTGCCAAATAAGAGAGCTTGACCAAATCATTTCTAAGAGCCCTTTCTCCTCCAAAATGTACAAGTGAGTACACAGCCTTCTTTGGGTGGATTGGAATCATTCCTTTCCAACATAAGGCTTCACTTTTTTTTTTTTTAATTAGAATATAGTTGATTTACAATATTGTGTTAGTTTCAGGTGTACAGCAAAGTGAATCGGTTATACATAGCACATATCCGCTCTTTTTCAATTTCTTTTCCCGTATAGCTAAGGTGTCATCTTTGAGGAGCCATCCCCAGAGGTTTCACTGTAAAAACTTGGCATTGACCGTGAATTTTGAATCGCTATGTCCACAGGTCAAGTCTTTTCTCTTGCCTTTTGGAGCAACAATAGCAAACCTTTCTCTCCAGTTTGCAAACATGGCCATTTCCTGCCTCTCTGTGGGAACCTCTGCTCTGGCCAGATGCATTTTCATTGTCCACAGCATGCCGGTATGATCTCATCTCTGGGATCTTTCTAATTCCTTCCCCTGCCTGTCCAGATCCTCACTGTCCTTCAAAACCTTTTCTGACCATGATCTGCAGGAGTGGGTTTTCTCCTCTCATCTCACAGAGTGTTTATTTCTGTTTCATGCCACCCACTCATTTATTCATTCATGCATCCATTCAAGTTTTGAATGCCTACAGTGTGCTGGGGATGGTAGGGTACTCAAAGCTGAAAAGACAAAGTCATTGTCCTGATGGAGCTTTCCAGCCTAATTGGATTAATGCAGCATGGACACGACTCCAGCCCAAAGCTCACTGTAAAATATGTCCAAGAAAAGTACACATACAAGGCCACTATTGACTACTGAGAGAGAGAGAGAGGGTATTCTTTCTGGAGACCTAGTAGTTAAGTCAGGCCCTTGGAGGAAGGATATAATTTGGACTTGGAGACAGGGAGGAAGAAGATGTTCAGGGGAAAGCTGCAGTGAAAGCCCAGTCTGTGTATGAGGAAACTGGCCCAATCTGGCAGGGGCCAAGGGGAGACCCAGTGGAGTAGAAAGAGGTAAGGCCACATCAGGAAGAGCCTTGAATGCCAGGCTGAGGTTGGAGACATCTCTTGTAGGGTGCAAGGTGCCTTGGGTGGGAGGTAAGGTTACATGCTGGAAGGGGTATTCAGGGGATGGATCTTGTACCAGTGGTGGGAGAGGTTAACAAGCAAGCAACAGCTGGAAGCTGAGAAACAAGCCAGGAAACTGGGTGTATGGCCCCGAGTGCAGGCTTCAGGCTGTTCAAAGGGGCTGAGTTCTGGAGTGGAGCATGGCAAGGGGAAAAGGCTGCCTTGGAGAATAAAAACACCGTCTCCTCGGACTTCCCTGGTGGTCCAGTGGTAAAAAAGTTCACTTGCCAATGCAGGAGACATGGGTTTGACCCCTGGTCTGGAAAGATCCAGACTAAGCCCAAGAGCTGCCAGCTACTGAGGCCCACGCACCCTAAAGTCCGTGTTCTGCAATGAGAAGCCACCGCAAGGAGAGGCCAAGGACCGCACCCAAGAGACGCCCCGGCTCGCTGCGTCTAGAGAAAGCCCTCGCACAGCAGCCAAGACCCAGCCCAGCCAGAAATCAAACAATAAATGATTTTCAAAATACTCTCTCCCCATTACCATGGTCGTTTCCCCATCAAGCTCATAACCAGATTTCTAGAAGAGTCAGCCTGCCCCCACTTCCTGTCTTTAGCAACAGAAGGAAACTTGAAGGCAACTCCACCTAGAGCCCTGATCATTTCTGAGAAAGCTGTTGATCACTTACGTTAACTGCCGAAGCTCACATGACCCTGTGCAACAGAACTGAGGGCAAAACCAGCTTTCTTAAGCTCATGCTGCTACAAGTGGCAGCACTCAGCTCTGTCCCAGCCAGTTAAGACTGCACAAACCTGTCTACAGCTTTCCAGATGATAAAGCTGATGAGATTTTTATGAAAAAACATGCCTCTCACTGAGCCCTTCTCCTCTCCTGGAAGAGAAGGGAAATGGGGCTTGGCACATCATCATCCTGTCTGGCAGAAGTCACAAGATAAGCAAATAATTATTATTTAAAACCAGAGCATCTTATAATTTATTCATGAATGCCACACATTCTATATTAGATCTTCCATTTCAATTTAGTTGTATTCTTTGAAGCAAATTTATAAGATTTGAATTATTCAGAAACTGCTCCCAGGCCAATAGAAGAAAATACTTCAGAAAGGTTCACGCTGCACAAGATGGTAGTGAAGTATGAAGGCTCTGAAACCAGAACCATCCAGGCTCAAATTCTGGCTCCACAACCTCGGGCCAGTTACTTGGCCTATGTTTGCCTCAATTTCCCCATTTGAAAAGCACGGATGACAATAATAGTATCTACTTCATAGGGTTGTTTTCAGGATAAATAATATATGTAAAGGGCTTCTCTGATAGCTCAGCTGGTAAAGAATCCGCCTGCAATGCAGGAGACCCTGATTCGATTCCAGGGTTGGGAAGATCCCCTGGAGGAGGGCAACACACTCCAGTATTCTTGCCTGGAGAATCCCAATGGACAGAGGTGCCTAGTGGGCTACAGTCTATGAGGTCGCAAAGAGTCGGACACAACTGAGCCACCAAGCACAGCACTGCATGATATATGTAAAGTACTCCGATTCTATTAGGTGCTGTGTAAGGGTTTGCTACAGTTATTTCAGCATTTCGAACTGTAAATATTCTGTCCTGTTGTCCAGATAGCAAGTATCCCTCAGCTGATAACGCAATGAAAAGCTTTAAGTTTCCTTGATTTTCTACCAATTTTGTGAGGAAAAGTACCATCAGAAGAAGGTTGATTGCTGCAGGTATGAGGAGGAAACTTGGTTTAAGACTGGATGGTTTTGCAAAAATAAACAAATGGGACCTAATCAAACTTAAAAGCTTTTGCACAAAAAGGAAACCATAAATAAGATGAAAAGACTACCCTCGGAATGGGAGGAAATATTTGCAAACAAAGCAACTGACAAAGGGTTGACCTCCAGAATGTAAAAACAGCTCGAGGAGCTCAATTTAAAAAACCAAACAACTCAATCAAAAAATAGTCAGAAAACCTAAGTAGACATTTCTCCAGAGAAGACATACAGATAGCCAACAAACACATGAAAAGATGTACAACATCACTAATTATTAGAGGGATGCAGATCAGAACTAGGATGAGATATCATCTCACATGGGTCAGAATGGCCATCATCACAAAATCTACAAGCCATAAATGCTGGAGAGGGGATAGAGAAAAGGGAACCCTCTTGACCTGTTGGTGGGAATGTAAATTGATACAGACACTATGGAGAACGGTATGGAGGTTCCTTAAAAAACTAAAAATAGAACTACCATGTGACCCAGCAATGCCCCTACGAGCCATANGGATAGAGAAAAGGGAACCCTCTTGACCTGTTGGTGGGAATGTAAATTGATACAGACACTATGGAGAACGGTATGGAGGTTCCTTAAAAAACTAAAAATAGAACTACCATGTGACCCAGCAATGCCCCTACGAGCCATATACCCAAAGAAAACCATAATTCAAAAGCACACATGTCTCCCAGTGTTAATTACAGCACTATTTACAATAGCCAGGACATGGAAGCAACCTAAATGTCCATCAACAGGGGGATGGATAAAGAAGATGTGGTACATATACACAAGGGAATATTACTCAGCCACAAAAAGGTTATTTATAGGCTATTTACAGAGATGTGGATGGACCTAGAGACAGTCATACAGAATGAAGTCAGTCAGAAAGAGAAAAACAAATATCATAGATGGGCACTCTCTGGTGATCCGGTGGCTAAGAATATGCCTTGCAATGCAGGGGATGCAGTTTTGATTCCTGGTGGCGGAACTAGGCTCTCACATGCCTCGGAACTACTAAGCCCAAGCACTACAACTACTCAGCTCATGTGCTCTGGAGTCCACGTGCCACAGCTAGAGTCTGTGCACGGACTGCAGTGAGAGACACAACTGAGATCCCTGTGCCACAACAAGGACCCATCACAAATAAATAAATTTAAAAAAATTTTAAACCTCACAAATGTCTATATTAACGCATATGTGTGAAATCAGAAGAAAATTGATATAGATGCTCTTATTTCCAGAGCAGAAACAGAGACACAGACATAGAAAACAAACGTTTGAGTACTGAGGGGGAAGGGAGGGATGGGGTGAATAGGGAAACTAGGATTAACATACATACACTACTGGTATTATGTATAAAGTAGATAACTAAAGAGATCCTATCTCACATAAAACTACTCAGTGCCTTACTAAATGGGAAGGAAATCCAAAAAAGAGGAGATACATGTATCTGTATAGCTGATTCACTTTGCTGTGAATCAAACAGTAGAAATGGACACAATGTTGTAAAGCAACTAAACGCCAATAAAAACTAAAAAGAAAAAAATTTAAAAACTAAATTAATTGTAAAATTGTGATGTTGCTGTTAGAATTATTATAGCTTTCATTTTTGTTCCTTTCACCTGCATCTGTTCAGTTCAGTTCAGTTCAGTCGCTCAGTCGTGTCCAACTCTTTGCCACCCCATGAATCGCAGCACGCCAGGCCTCCCTGTCCATCACCATCTCCCGGAGTTCACTCAGACTCACGTCCATCGAGTCCGTGATGCCATCCAGCCATCTCATCCTCGGTCGTCCCCTTCTCCTCCTGCCCCCAATCCCTCCCAGCATCAGAGTCTTTTCCAAT
>SJYX01000805.1:201948-231490 GCA_006410675.1 Oreotragus oreotragus
GGAATTCCATCACCTCCACTAGCTTTGTTCTTAGTGATGCTTTCTAAGGCCCACTTGACTTCACATTCCAAGATGTCTGGCTCTAGATGAGTGATCACATCCTCATGATTATCTGGGTCGTGAAGATCTTTTCTGTACAGTTCTTCTGTGTATTCTTGCCACCTCTTCTTAATATCTTCTGCTTCTGTTAGGTCCATACCATTTCTATCCTTTATCGAGCCCATCTTTGCAGAAAGGAAACTTTTCTATTGAAGAACTGGGTAATTTACATGATAGAAGCAGCATATGCTTACTGTAGAAAGTATGGAAAATAAAAGAAATTATTTTAAAAATTTTATCATTTTACCTCTTAGAGAAAGCCACTCAGTTCAGTTCAGTCACTCCGTCATGTCCGACTCTTTGCGCCCCCATGGACTGCAGCACACCAGGCCTCCCTGTCCATCACCAACTCCTGGAGTTTACTTAAACTCATGTCCATTGAGTCGGTGATGTCATCCATTAAAAATTTTATCATTTTACCTCTTAGAGAAAGCCACTCAGTTCAGTTCAGTCACTCCGTCATGTCCGACTCTTTGCGCCCCCATGGACTGCAGCACACCAGGCCTCCCTGTCCATCACCAACTCCTGGAGTTTACTTAAACTCATGTCCATTGAGTCGGTGATGTCATCCAACCATCTCATCTTCTGTCGTCCCCTTTTCCTCCCATCTTCAATCTTTTCCAGCATCGGGGTCTTTTCAAATAAGTCAGCTCTTCTCATCAGGTGGCCAAAGTATTGGAGTTTCAGCTTCAACATCAGTCCTTCCAATGAATATTCAGGACTGATTTCCATTATACTCGTTCTTATTTACTCTGAAATATCTTAATGCTTAAGGTTTTCATATAGCTTTTATTCTCTTTTCTGGGGCAAGATCCAAGCTGGCGAGACCTATATATGGAAAAGGTTAATTGATTTTTTCATGTTTAATTTTATTAAGAAAATGGAATTTTTTAAATATTCAGACTTTATTGCTACTAATACATGAAAAAAATAATAAATTAGCTATGTTTACAATGTCATTTGAGAAGAACTTTCAAATATGTGCAATTTATAATATGCCACAATATTAAAAATGGCTTTAATTTCATATATTTTATTTCATGAATGTTACATAAATCATCAACAGTTTTCGAAATAAATGGCTTTTTAACGACTATAAAAAAAGAGACTGAATGATTTTGGCTTTTGTTTTCTAAAACTTTCTAAGCCCTATTGATATGAAGGTTTTTAATATCCATCTAGCCAAAAGGAAAATCCCATGGATGGAGGAGCCTGGAAGGCTGCAGTCCATGGGGTCGCTGAGGGTCAGACACAACTGAGTGACTTCACTTTCACTTTTCACTTTCATGCATTGGAGAAGGCAATGGCAACCCACTCCAGTGTTCTTGCCTGGAGAATCCCAGGGATGGGGGAGCCTGGTGGGCTGCCGTCTATGGGGTGGCACAGAGTCGGACACGACTGAAGTGACTTAGCAGCAGCAGCAGCCAAAAGGAACAACAGATGCCATAAGACACTGAGGTAGACATAAATTGTTGTTTAGTCACAATGTCGTATTTGACTCTTTTGTGACCCCATGGACTATATCCTGCTAGGCTCTTCTGTCCATGGGTTTTTCCAGGCAAGAATCCTGGAGTGGGTTGCCATTTCCTACTCCAGGGAATCTTCCATCCCAGGGATGGAACCCTTGTGTCCTGCATTGGAGGCAGATTCTTTACCACTGAGCCACCTGGGAAGCCCATAGACATAAATAGAGTAATAAAATACGGAAAACTGCAACAGTGAAAAATAAGTAACTACCAGTACGCTCCAGTGACATGGATAAATCACACACGCATTATGTTGAGAGCAAGAAGTCAGCCACAAAAGGGCACATACTGCATGATACCATTTATATGAAGTTCACGAACAGACAAAACTAATTTGTGATTGTGGAGGTCAGAACAGTTATTTTTGAGATGGATAGAGACTGGGAGCAGGCATGAGGGAAACTTTCAGGGTAATGGAAACTTTATATTGAGCTGGGCATGGTTGCTGCTAAGTCGCTTCAGTCGTGTCCAACTCTGTGGACCCCATAGACCTCAGCCCACCAGGCTCCCCTGTCCCTGGTATTCTCCAGGCAAGAGCACTGGAGTGGGTTGCCATTTCCTTCTCCAATGCATGAAAGTGAAAATGAAAGTGAAGTCGCTCAGGTGTGTCCGACTCTTCGAGATCCCATGGTCTGCAGCCTACCAGGCTCCTCCGTCCATGGGATTTTCCAGGCAAGAGTACCGGAGTGGGATGCCCACACCAGTGTATATACATGCAAAAAGTCATTAAATTATACACTTATGTGTACCTCGCCATATGTAAAATAAAAAATAAATAAACACAGACAATCTTGTCTCTAAAAATAACAGTTTAACATTTTATATATTTGTGTTAGGGGAACCACTGACTGAAGCCACCTGCCCTGGCCAGGGAAGATATTAGCTACTTGCATGAGTTATCTTGCAGCAGGAGGTCCCGGTAAAAATGTGAAACTAACAAGCTACCACCAAACCAGAAAACGTCAAAAGGAGAGAGGAGAGTCCAGTCCATATGGCCTACCAATCTCCCAGAATCCTCCTGGCTGGAATCCATCTTGGCTGAGTGGTGCTGAGCCACCAGGAAGGAGGACCCTCAGTCAGAGTCATGGGCAAGAGACAACCTGGAAACTAATCCCATCACCATAAAACCCGAGACTGAGCCACATAGCAGAGCAGTCCTCCTGCATTCCCTTACTCTACTGCTCTCCGCCAGGCACCCCTTCCCAATAAAGTTTCTTGCTTGGTTAGCACTTTTCTCCCCAGACAATTCATTTCTGAGTGTTAGGCAAGAGCCCACCATCAGGCGCTGGAAGGGATCCCCGCTTCCTGTAACATTTAGAGTCTAATTTTCCTCTTGCTTAAGTGCATGTTTGTGACCATGTGGTTCTTGAAAGTGTTAGTCGCTCAGTCAAGTGTCAGGCTCTTTGCAACCCCATGGACTGTAGCCTCCAGGCTCCTCTGTCCATGGAATTCTCCAGGCAAGAATATTGGAGTGGGCTGCCATTCCCTTCTCCAGGGGATCTTCCCGACCCCAGGATTGAAACCAAGTCTCCTGTATCAGAGGCAGATTCTTTACTGTCCTGAGCCACCTGAGAACATTTCAGTAAAAACTTTTCTATTTCTCACAGTATCTACTCTATTTAGATAAAATAAAATGCCTAACTTAGATTTTAGGTTAAGACAGACATCTTTAGTCATTTGTAGTGAGTGTGAGTGACAAAGAGATAGGCGATTAACTACAAAAATCCAACTTTAAAAATACATTTAAGGGCATGATTCTCTACTAATGACTCCCCCTCCCACCCCTCACCCCCGACAAAACCATTACTTGGATATCAGTGAATCAACTAAAAATGGAAGTGAGAAAAGTTTGAGCCCTTATTGCAATGGATGGATGTTTGTGAGACTATTAAGTGAAAAGGATTCAGAAACAAGGGGATAAATGACATGCTAATTTGGGATTGAATAGAGTTAACAGGATGATCTTGGAAATACAAGAATCCTGCTTAATGGGACTTGTCTATTTGCAGTTCAATAAACCAACATAGTTAAATTCAAAGAGATAAAGGCTGTATGCATTCAGAACAAAATTACAGAAATAAATTTGGTAAAGAAGACCATCATATGATGCACCCACTGCAGTTGAGATGAGGGTCACTGTTCCACATCTGACATCTTTAACTCTTGAGCCTTGGGGCTGGCATCCCAGGGAACACAGAATCTACTGACTGAAAGCTAAAATCAGCCTTGGAGAGGGTTCAGAGAGACTCTGTTCAGACTTGAAAACCTATAGCACATGTTTCAGGATCTAAAATATCCTACTGCAAGGGCATTTTCAAAGACACCGTTGATTGGGAAAAAATACTGTATTAAAAAAAATTAAAGCAGGGTGGGTTGAATTGAGAGTAGCATTGAAACATATATATTACCATGTGTAAAACAGACAGCAAGTGGGAAGCTGCTGTAGAACACAGGGAATTCAAACAGATGCTCACTCACACCCAAGAGGGTGGGATGGGACTGGGGGGTGGGAGGGAGGTTCAATAAGGAGGGGACATATATATACTTATGACTGATTCACGTTGTTGTATGGCAGAAAACCAACACAACGTTGTAAAGCAATTATCTTCCAATTAAAATTTTTTTAAAAATTGAAAGAATGGAAACAATGAAGAAAAAGTGACCTGATGGTAAGGTACCAGGGACAGGCGTGTTTAAGCCTGTAGTCCCGGGAGCAGTTAATAATAGTGCACGCTTTCTCTCTCAGAGTCTGGATTTGAGCGATTGATCACTGTCTGGATTTGAATGGTAAGTCACATGATCATTCTACCAAAGAGAGGAAATTAGCCAGAGGACGGTTCTGCCATTTTCAAATGGTGCAGACACATACCCCAGCCTGGCTGGCTGCCCACCGTGCCCCTGCCCTGCTGAGAGGTCCTCACCGCCTCTGCCTTGCTCGGTGTTCAGGATGGCTGGAGACCCGTGCTCAGCTCCTGCGCTGCTCTGGTGCCACCTACAGGCTGTCTGGGGAAAGTGCCTCTCCCTTCCCTGCCTCCACCCTTTGCACAGCCTTGAACTTGGCCAAAAGAGCTTCAGTGCATGAAAACAGGGCCTATGAGGTGGGCAGGAACCAGGCAGAGAAGCCCAGTTTACGGAATCAGAAAGGTCCAGCTGGAACCAACAAAGCCAAGTTTCTCTTCTTCCTGCTCACCCCTGTCCTGCCTATGTTTACGTAGGGAAAGCTGAGGCCTAATTCAGAGATTTGATTGGTAGGATTGTGAAGAATATAGTTGGAGCCTTCCTGGTACTGTTCTCTCCTTCCCATTTCCACATACTTCTCGCCTCCCATCTTTAACAAATATATAGGATGGTGGAGAAGGGAACTTAAACTTACAAAGCTCCTCCTGTGTGCTGAGCAGAGTGGGCACTATACATACATTACCTCCATCCTTGCAAATGGTGAGAAGTAGGTGGTTTACTCAACAGGGATATAGGATTGGAGTGGCTAGTGACTTGCCCATGGGCCCTCGGCTGGAATTTGAATGCAAGAATCTTTGCCTCCAAAACTGGTACTCTTTTCAAGCCTCAGACTTGAGCATTATTTGCAAAATGCAAAATACCCCATAGAAATCTAATATGATTCATAATAAGGCTGGACTGCAAACAAAAACAAGAAGAGTCTTTCCTTTGGCCTATAATTTTCTCAACAAACATATCACTCTATATAACTTAGGATATCTCTTAGGAAAATGAATGCAGCATGATTATGAATGCAGTCTGATAAACAATATCTGTCCCAACATGAGATCTTGTGGATCTTAGGTATTGAAGATAAGAAACTGTTGTGTTGGACATTTTCTAAGAGGTTCTTTATAAAATAACTGGGGGGCTCAGAGCCCTCAAATTCCTTCTTGTCTGACTGCTAAGTCGCTTCAGTCGTGTCTGACTCTGTGCAACCCCATAGATGGCAGCCCATCAGGCTCCACCGTCCCTGGAATTCTCCAGGCAAGAACACTGGAGTGGGTTGCCATTTCCTCCTCCAATGCATGAAAGTGAAAAGTGAAAGTGAAGTCGTTCAGTTGTGTCCGACTCTTAAGGACCCCACGGACTGCAGCCTACCAGGCTCCTCCGTCCATGGGATTTTCCAGGCAAGAGTACTGGAGTGGGGTGCCATTGCCTTCTCTCTTGTCTGACTAGCAAACCCCTTTCTTTGAGTAAATAGTGTTTCTCTCCTACTATGAATTGAATGGTGTGTTCCCTCCCTGTCTTCAACCCTTTCATAAGTTGAAGCCCTTCAGATCCTTGAAGGCACACCCTCCCACCTCAGGACCTTTGCACATACAGTTCTTTCTTCCAGAAATACCTCTCCCAGAATAGTGAACTCCTGCTCAAGTCTCCTTTGATTGGGATATTGACTACCCATCCCCTCAACATAGATTTCCTACTAATACACCCTTGTATCTCCTTATACTTTTCCAGTTAAATAAGCTTGACCAGGTGGTTCATGGCCATCTCCCTCACTAGACTGTAAGCCCCATGGCAGCAAGGGCTGGGCTAGTTTTTGTACATCATTGTAACTCCAGTGCTTAGTACTATATTTGGCACAAACTAGGGGCTATTTGGGAGCTCCTGGCTGGCTCTAGTGGTAAAGAACCCACCTGCCAGTGCAGGAGATGTAACAGACCCGGGTTCCATCCCTGGGTTGGGAAGATCCCCTGGAGAAGGAAATGGCAACCCACTCCAGTATTCTTGCCTGGGAAATCCCATGGACAGAGGACCCTGGCCAGACTACAGTCCATAGGGTTGCAAAATGTTGGACATGACTGACGCAACTTAGCTTGCACGCAGAGGCCATTTGTACCAAGTACATAGGCTGTGTGGGCTTGTGTCACAGGTGTACACAGGAATAGTGTGGAAGGAAAAAGGAGAAACAGAATGACTACTTCTCCACCTGGCCCAAGTCTGCTGGGCTTGTTCAGTCTGCAATCACGTGTTGGGAGGTATCAGAAAAGAAGACTGCTGTTTTCCCTTTGCATGCAAAGGAAGGGTTAAAGAGCAGAAAGTCTGCACCACTCCACTGGGGTCAAGGTCCCTCGGGCTTTTCGGAGGAGGGCTGTGAGTCAGTGCCCCGCTAGCCTGCGATGCTGCCTCTGCAGGTATATGAAAGGCTGTATCACGCACCCTTGCACTCAGCCAGCTGGGCACTTCTAACTTGAGCTAGTGTCAGTTGCTGCCTTTGGCCTGCAAAAAATGAGTTCCTGTTGGCCAGCGCAGAGTGCCTAGCAAAGGGCTGAGGCCAAATGCAAAGTCCAAGGAGTGTGAGAATTCTGATCAAGATGTCTGGGTGAGCTGTGGAAATGCAGAGTGGGAGGCACTGGAGAGCTCACCTCGCCCAGTTTCTCCCTGGTAGTCTTATCATGTGGGTGGTGGGAACTTGAGTCAGAACTCTACCTCCTGCCTCCCAGTCCTGTGTTTTGCCACACAGCTGCCTGAGAGAACCTGGTATGTCATGTGTCCTTGATCAATAAATGTCTGTGGAACGAACCAAGTCCTAATTCCACAATGACAAACTTAGGTCTGGAGAGATTCCATGGCTTTTCCAAGGTCTCCTAGCCAGTCCTGGCAGAGGCAGAACCAAAGCCAGTCCTCCTGAATTCAGTCCGGGTAGGGTTACCAGACAAAATATAGGACTTCCACTTAAAAGTGAATTTCAGATAGGCAACAGATAATATTTTAGGACAAATATGTCCCAATTATTTTCATTCAAAAATTATGTATCGTTGATTTGATGTTCAAATCTCACTGGACACCCTGTACTTTCATTTGCTGAATCTGGCCACCCTCTGCCTGGGGTTTGTTCCCCTTCTCTGTGAGCTGCTGTGTCCTCCTCCCTGGTGGCTCAGAGGTTAAAGCGTCTGCCTCCAATGCAGGAGACCTGGGTTCGATCCCTGGGCCGGGAAGATCCCCTGGAGAAGGAAATGGTAACCCACTCCAGAATTCTTGCCTGGAGAATCCCATGGACGGAGAAGCCTGGTAGGCTACAGTCCATGGGGTCGCAAAGAGTAGGACACGACTGAGTGACTTCACTTCACTTCAGACTCTTTGGGTTCAAAGAGGAATAAGACAGATCCTCTGCCCTCAAGGAACTCCCTGTCTAGTGTAAGAGATAAGAATATAAACAGAAACCTCCAATGCTATGCAAAATCCATTTCTGATAATCTGGGAGCCCTTGTTGGAATAGGTATAATGATAATAGTTGCTCAGTCATTTCTGACTCTTTGTGAACCTATGGACTGTGTCCACAGGATTCTCTAGGCAAGAATACTGGACTGGGTAGCCATTCCCCTCTCCAGGGGATCTTCCCAACCCAGGGATTGAACCTGGGTATCCTGCATTGCAGGCAGTTTCTTTACCTTCTGAGTCACCAGGGAAGAGTTATAGTCTCCCTCTATAGTCTCTCTCTATAGCTTTAGAATTTAAAAGAAACCAGGATTCACAGAATAGACTAGGAAGTCTAGAAACAAATCCACATTTTCACGAGAATATACATTAGGATGTAATAAAATGGTATTTGAAATCCTCAAGGAAAGACAGGCTTGTTAAATAAGTTATGGTAGAGCAATGAACTTCCTACCTGGAAAAAATTGTTAGATCATTACTGCTTTAAACCTCATATCAGAAATTAATTCCAGTTCTTGTAAAGGCTTAGATGTTAATAACAAAAACTATAAACATACTAACAAATAAATAGAAAACAAAAATGGATTTTTCTATAACCTTTGGGATGATTAAGGACTTTCTAAGCATGAGACTAAAAAGAAAGTGTTACATCACTAAAAATTTTATTTTCTCCATTTGTCTTTTTGTCTTTTAATTTGTTTTTCTTATATCTCATAACAGGTAGAATTTTTTATTTCTACACAATGAAATAGTGTAGAAATATAGGATTTATCATGTGGGTGGTGGGAACTTGAGTCAGAAAGTACTTGTCAACTAATGGGAAAAAGGCAAGCAAAATAATAAGAAAAATGAGGCAAGGAAATGAAGTGTCATTCAGAAAAGAAGAATATGTAAAACAGTATTCAATTTTGCTAATAATTCTCTAAAATGCAAACCCAGTGTTAATTTGAGAAAATGGGCCTTTCATACTCTGCTGAGAATGTAAATTGAACCAACTTTCATAAAGGCTAGTTGGCAATATCTATGAAAGTCTTAAATCTGATCTATAATTTCTAGCAATTATAAAGAAATATTGTTGTATATCAGCCAGGACCTAACTAAGGGACACTCATTACAACATAGTTGATCACATAATTAAAAACTGAAAACAATATACAGTGGTCCCTCACATTCATGAATGGTTTGTTCCAGGACCCCCACGGAAACCAAAATCATGGATGTTCAAGTCCTTCCTATAAAATGAAGTGGTATTTCAATATAACCCACACACATCCCCTCCTGCATATACTTATTTCTAGATTATAATACCTAATACAATGTAAATGCATGCAGCAAATTCAAATTATGCTTTCTGGAACTTTCTGGAATGTTTTTGAATATTTTTTTGGTCACACCCCACACATGTGAGACCCTTGTTCCCCAACCAGGGATCAAACCCACACCTGCTGCATTGGAAGCATGGAATCTTACCACTGGACTACCAGCTAAGTCCATCGAATAATTTGGATCCATGGGTGTAGAACTCATGGATACAGAGGGTTGGCTGTTAATGTCTGCTGCTGCTGCTGCTAAGTCACTTCAGTCGTGTCCGACTCTGTGTGACCCCATAGACGGCAGCCCACCAGGCTCCCCCATCCCTGGGATTCTCCAGGCAAGAATACTGGAGTGGGTTGCCATTTCCTTCTCCAATGCATGAAAGAGAAAAGTGGAAGTGAAGTCGCTCAGTCTGTTCGACTGTTAGCGACCCCATGGATTGCAGCCCACCAGGCTACTCCGTCCATTGGATTTTCCAGGCAAGAGTACTGGGGTGGGGTGCCATTGCCTTCCCCGTGTTAATGTCTAGCAATAATTATGGATTTAGCTGAATTATTAAGTAATATTCCCATTATGAGACAGCATGTGCAGAAGAGTCCCTGCTTGAAGCCATGGATCTTCCTGCCCTTAAAGGGCTTATGGTGGTGGTCGTATTGAGTCGCTAAGTCATGTACAACTCTTGCGACCCCATGGACTGTAGCCTGCCAGGCTCCTCTGCACAGGGGATTCTCCAGGCAAGAATACTGGAGTGGGTTGCCATTTCCTTCTCCAGGGAATCTTCCCAACCCAGGAGTCGAACCTGGGTCTCCTGCATTGCAGGCAGATTCTTTACCGACTGAACTACAAGGGAAACCCCTAGGACACCCCAATTTCAACTGCATTCCCCAAGTTTGTAATAAGGTATAAACAGTATACCTTATACAAATAAGTATTTACTTCATTTTAAACATGAAATGCAAAGTTTCAAAGATGCAGGCCACTGAGCTAGAAGTATAATACCTTATAATAGAATGGATCTATAAAAATAGTTACTGCCAAGTGGCTTGAGAAAATTTTATTCTTCTAAAAGGATTATATATCCTACACATAGAAATAACATTTCTCCATACCTACCCATAATCTCCTTTGCTTACCCAGGACTTGGAATCATCAAAATGAAATATACTTTTACCTGAGTTCTTAAAAAGCCACAAGTGACTGGCCTGACTCTGTGTTACCTAGGGGTGATCCTGAGTGGGGGTCAGAAAGGAAGGACCAGGCTCTCAGAGCTGACCTTTCTGGGTTCAGATGGCACAGCCAACATCTCCTATTGAGGCCAACTTAGACAAGGTGCTTACAGTGTCTGAGCCCCCATGTTCTCATCCATGAAATGGGTCTAAATTGCCCAGATTTGTTGAGAGGATTAAAAGAGCAAATCTCTACTGGCAATAGCACCATGCCAGGTTCCATGCTGATTCCAACCCCTGCCTGTGTCAATTTCACCCTCCAATTTTGAGATCCCTCAATTTCATTTACTGACCTGGTAAGGCTAGCCTTCAGATGTGAGTTTCTCTGCTGTCGTTGATACATCCTTTTCCCAGGACACCAAGCAAGGCCCACTGGTTAGGAAAAAGCAGATGAAGAGTCTTTTTTCCAGAGGCAGAAGCTGTGAGCTCTGACTTTGGGCTTTGACTCCCTGTGTGGCCTGAGGCCAGCCCATGTCTGATCCATGCTCCACTTTCTCTGGTCTGAAATGAGACCCTTGGACCAGGTATCTCCAAAGCCTTTCCTATGGTCTTAAGATGAAGTGTTCACTTCTCAACTAGAAGAGGGTCTGGCCAAAGCATGTGAAGTGTAATTCAAATCTAGCAGCTTGTGGACTTCCCTGGCGGTCCAGGGGCTAAGACTCTGCGTTCCCAATGCAGGGCGCCTGGGTTTGATTCCTGGTCAGGGAACTAGATCCCGCATGCCGCAACTAAGAGTTTGCATGTCGTAGCTGAGGATCCTGCATGCCACAACGAAGATCTGACACAGCGAAATAAAAAGAATAAAGCAACAAACTGAGCAGCTTGGCCGAGGTTGTGAAAGGTCCTGACGTGACTGAAGGGAAGGTGATCATGCCCTACCTGCTCAGATGTCCCTTTCAAAGGAACGAGACCTCCGTGCTACCGTTTTATGGTGCTTCAAAGGGAAAGGGCCGCAGCCGCTGCCTGTCTTTCTCCAGTTTACGTGCTCCTACAATTTCACCTCTATTTCCTTTCCCCAACAATTTGAAGTTCATAGGTTTTCTTAGAGAAGCAATGCTCTGGTCATTCATGGAGTAAGGGAGGGGGAATCACTCCATGCCATGAAGGGAACCTGCTCCACGGTGACAAGACAGCCTTAGAGGGACCATGTCCCTGCTGAGCGATATGACGGGTCACTTCTGCCCCAGACCTGGCACTGTTGTTTGTGATGATTTGGCTTGGAGAGATGCCAACAGAACATCATGCATCTTGAGAAGACGCTTTCTTCTCCGTGGAAAGCCTTGCCAAAAGCAGCAGTTACACCTGGAAGGACAGGGAGCCAGAGAGGCCTGCAAGTCCCTGAAGGAAAGCTGTCTGTGGATGGGGCTGTAAATTGAGGGCTGGATTCAGCTCATAACAACAACCAAGGTTGGGATTCTTGTGATGACAATGTCAGAGCTCTAAAGGAAAGGATGACTCAAGGGTAGTGGAAAAGCCTGTGGACTTGTTATGTGACCCTGGCCAGTCCCTTTGCTTATTTTTCCATCTGTACAAGCAGAGGATTGGTCTAGGTCACAGATGCCAAATAGGTTTGATCTCATGCAGAATGCTGTGTTAGAAGAGATTCTGAGGTAGACCAGGCTTAAGGGGAAGGTGTGCTGTGATTGATTAGCAATGTCTGCCATGGGCAGGAATTTGAGAACTAGTGGTGTATGTGCCAATTATTTGCCATTTCTAGACGAGATAATCTTTAAAGTTACTTTCAGTTCTAAAATCGTGTTGTGATACCCTGTGATATAAATGGACCTGAACAAAACCTTGTTAAACCAGCATTCTATAACAATTTGGGGTCAGAATAAGTCAATTATCAAGTTTTTATGGATTAATCGTATAGAAAAATTAGAAGCACTGACTGGCCAACTTGGAGCCAAATTCTCACCAGGGTTAATTAATAAATTAGCATCCTATTGGCTTGTTTTAAAAGTTATCTTCCTATAAGAGCAAGTTTCCCACCTTGTTTGCCTGTTTTGGATGCCAGAGTTTTGACTGAGATTGCCAAATGGGGGGTCTGCCTGGTTAAGGCTTCTACCTGCAGTCATACCTGGCAAGGTTCTCTAATTCAAGACTTTATAAAAATGACAAGAGGAATATGTTGGGTGGGGATTAAACTCTTATTGTAAAATATTTTTAAAAGTTTATAATTTCTTATGCAGAACCTTGAGAACAACTGTTTCTGTACCTCAATTGTAGAGAAGAGAATTGATCTAATTCCTGGTTGATGACATTCTCTCATTATTAATGCTTACAGGAGCATTGTTATATGTTTGTTTATTTTTAAAATATAATTACTGTTCTATTTTAAGGGAATTTACCCCTCAAAATGAAAGTTAGGACTTTGTCAGCAACACTGACATATGTGCATGGTACTTCTCCACGCCCCAGTCTTTCCATCACATCCACTCCCCCAGTCCCCACCCTAGATAACCACTTTCCTGGATCTCCTGCTCCTTTGACTTCCTCTTGCTTGTTTATTTATCTGTGTTAAAATACACATAATGTAAAAGTTACCATCTTAATCACTTCTACGTGGACAGTTCAGTTGTGTTAAGCATGTTCACATCATTTTGCAATGACTCTCCAGAACACCTTTTATCTTGAAAAATAGAAACTCTGTACTCATTAAACAACAGCCCCCTATTCCTTCCTCTCCACAGCCCCAGTAATCACCCTTCTACTTCTGTCTACAAATTTGACTGCCCTGGGTACTGCATTCAAGTGGAATCATACATCTTTGTGATGGCTTTGCACTGTGTCCTCAAGGTTCATCCATGTTATAGAATGTGTCAGAATTTCTTTCCCTTTTTAAAGCTAAATAATTTACCATTGTCTGATTATATCATTTGTTTATCCATTCATCTGTTAATAGACATTTCTTATACCTTTTGGTTGTTGTGAATAATGCTACTCTGAATATGAGTATGCCAATATATCCTCCCTTTGAATTGTTTTTGCTCTAGCTTTATTTTATCTTCAGTTCAGTTCAGTCACTCAGTCGGATCCGATTCTTTGTGACCCCATGAATTGCAGCACGCCAGGCCTCCCTGTCCATCACCATCTCCCGGAGTTCACTCAGATTCACGTCCATCGAGTCAGTGATGCCATCCAGCCATCTCATCCTCTGTCGTCCCTTCTCTCCTGCCCCCAATCCCTCCCAGCATCAGAGTCTTTTCCAATGAGTCAACTCTTCACATGAGGTGGCCAAAGTACTGGAGTTTCAGCTTTAGCATCATTCCTTCCAAAGAAATCCCAGGGCTGATCTTCTTCAGAATGGACTGGTTGGATCTCCTTGCAGTCCAAGGGACTCTCAGGAGTCTTCTCCAACACCACAGTTCAAACGCATCGATTCTTCAGCACTCAGCCTTCTTCACAGTCCAACTCTCACATGCATACATGACTACTGGAAAAACCATAGCCTTGACTAGACAGACCTTAGTCAGCAAAGTAATGTCTCTGCTTTTGAATATGCTATCTAGGTTAGTCCTAAAGTATATATACATAATTTATCTGTAGTTGTTTTCCAGATTATATAAAGTATGCCATATATATCCTTGTGGGTTTTTTCAGTTTATATTATATTGCTAAGATTCATATAAACAACAATGTTTGTAGCTGGTTCATCATTTTGACTGTTACTTGACAACACCACAGGATTCAGAGCTTGAAATCTCTTATATGATGCTTGCTGGGCATGTTGATTGATATAACCGCTTTGGAAAATAGTTTCTATCTCATAAAGCTGAATATTCTCACACCTTAAAACCCATCAATGCCACTCTGTGTCCTAGAGAAATTCTTGCCCATGTAAAACAGGAGACTTGTACAAGGAAGACTCCTAACAGTTCTGTTCATGATAGCAAAAACCTACTGCCCATCAACAGAAGAGTCAATGAATAAACTGTGGTTCAGTGTTAACATTCTTCTTTCTCTTTGAGTTCCTGTAGCCATGTTATGCAAGTGGCTGACCTGTGGTTAGCCTGGGGAGAGGGAGGATTCTTGTAGCAACAGAGGCTGTGTCCTGAACAGCCCTAGGGCAACTGTCTCAGCTCTGAGCAAAAGTAAAGAGGATGAAGGGCCTCACTGAGCAAATGCCAACGGGCTCTGGGGTTGTAGATGGGGGAGGTTCACACCTCTAAGAAATAGCCATCATCTACATCTATCTTTTCAAATGCTTCTGCCATTGGGCTCCCCTGAAACACTGTAAAGTTTATTGGGGATATCATTTATCAAGGATGTACCGTATGCCCAATAATGTACTAAGTTCATCACTTGTTATTTCATTTAATTCTTAATCTATGAGAGTGACCCATGGTGACTTCATACATACACCTACTATTCTCACCTCCAGTCACAGGTGAGAGAACCAAGACTCAGCATAGTCAAGCAACTTCATGAAGGCCACATGGCTGGAAACTGACTGAGCCAGGATGAAATACTGGGACTCCAAAGCTGGTGCTCTAGGAAGAAAGAGCAATCTCTGAGGGTTCACACCAGTCACCTCCTGACAAATCTTTCTTTAGATGTTCTAAACACTCAACCTGAGGGACTGCCCTGGTGGTCTAGTAGCCGACACTCTGAGCTTCCAGTGTGGGGGGCCTGGGTTCGATCTCCGGTCAGGGAACTAGGTCCCAGATGCTACACCTAAAAGATCCCACATGCCACAACTAAGACCTGGCACAGCCAAATAAATAAGTTAATTAATTAATTAATTAAAAAAAAACCCAACCCTAGATCCACTTCTCATAAAGCGAATGAAATGAGCAGCCTCTTCATTCTAGAGGGGAAAAAAAAAGTTCACTAAGTTCTGGGGCATCCCGTTCCCATCCCACGTAAGGCAAATGCTGGAACAGCTCCCAAACCAAAAGAACTCTTGGCAGTTGTCTCTGTGAGTGCAGTGCATCTGCAGATGGAAAGATTCTTTGAGGTATGCTGAAGGGTCAGGCAACACCCTCAGTCACAGGTCTGGCTTTGAAGGCATCCCTGTGGGAGTCTGCTTGACTTTCCACCAAGTTAATTTCTTGTTTGTGGTCAAGGAAGCCCCGAGGAGAAGGGGGCATGGGTGTGCAGAGTTCTGATATGAAGTCTCTTGCTCTGGGCTCATTTCTCTCCCCTAGTCTCAAGGGACTCAGCCATGTCCCCTAGCCCCCTCTTCCAATCAGATGGTCACCCCTCTGCTCCTCTTCCTTAGACAGCCTAGGGCTGCTGGTGGTCCCTCAGGATCTGTGGCCTCAGGCTTGGCATAGTGTCCTCTCCATAACTCTATCTNTCAGGCAACACCCTCAGTCACAGGTCTGGCTTTGAAGGCATCCCTGTGGGAGTCTGCTTGACTTTCCACCAAGTTAATTTCTTGTTTGTGGTCAAGGAAGCCCCGAGGAGAAGGGGGCATGGGTGTGCAGAGTTCTGATATGAAGTCTCTTGCTCTGGGCTCATTTCTCTCCCCTAGTCTCAAGGGACTCAGCCATGTCCCCTAGCCCCCTCTTCCAATCAGATGGTCACCCCTCTGCTCCTCTTCCTTAGACAGCCTAGGGCTGCTGGTGGTCCCTCAGGATCTGTGGCCTCAGGCTTGGCATAGTGTCCTCTCCATAACTCTATCTATAGGCCCAGAGGATGACTGGCTCTGTCCTAACATGGTACTGCACCCCATTCCTTTTCCTCACTTTCAGTGATCCCTAGCCAAGTTGTTTATATTCGTGATCTCATCATCATTTCTCACTCTTTCCATAACTGGATTGCTCACTCTAGCCAATTAAAGCACACTGCTCTTCTCAACATTGATAGCTCTAGGCACATGGCTGNAGTCAGCAAAGTAATGTCTCTGCTTTTGAATATGCTATCTAGGTTAGTCCTAAAGTATATATACATAATTTATCTGTAGTTGTTTTCCAGATTATATAAAGTATGCCATATATATCCTTGTGGGTTTTTTCAGTTTATATTATATTGCTAAGATTCATATAAACAACAATGTTTGTAGCTGGTTCATCATTTTGACTGTTACTTGACAACACCACAGGATTCAGAGCTTGAAATCTCTTATATGATGCTTGCTGGGCATGTTGATTGATATAACCGCTTTGGAAAATAGTTTCTATCTCATAAAGCTGAATATTCTCACGCCTTAAAACCCATCAATGCCACTCTGTGTCCTAGAGAAATTCTTGCCCATGTAAAACAGGAGACTTGTACAAGGAAGACTCCTAACAGTTCTGTTCATGATAGCAAAAACCTACTGCCCATCAACAGAAGAGTCAATGAATAAACTGTGGTTCAGTGTTAACATTCTTCTTTCTCTTTGAGTTCCTGTAGCCATGTTATGCAAGTGGCTGACCTGTGGTTAGCCTGGGGAGAGGGAGGATTCTTGTAGCAACAGAGGCTGTGTCCTGAACAGCCCTAGGGCAACTGTCTCAGCTCTGAGCAAAAGTAAAGAGGATGAAGGGCCTCACTGAGCAAATGCCAACGGGCTCTGGGGTTGTAGATGGGGGAGGTTCACACCTCTAAGAAATAGCCATCATCTACATCTATCTTTTCAAATGCTTCTGCCATTGGGCTCTCCTGAAACACTGTAAAGTTTATTGGGGATATCATTTATCAAGGATGTACCGTATGCCCAATAATGTACTAAGCTCATCACTTGTTATTTCATTTAATTCTTAATCTATGAGAGTGACCCATGGTGACTTCATACATACACCTACTATTCTCACCTCCAGTCACAGGTGAGAGAACCAAGACTCAGCATAGTCAAGCAACTTCATGAAGGCCACATGGCTGGAAACTGACTGAGCCAGGATGAAATACTGGGACTCCAAAGCTGGTGCTCTAGGAAGAAAGAGCAATCTCTGAGGGTTCACACCAGTCACCTCCTGACAAATCTTTCTTTAGATGTTCTAAACACTCAACCTGAGGGACTGCCCTGGTGGTCTAGTAGCTGACACTCTGAGCTTCCAGTGTGGGGGGCCTGGGTTCGATCTCCGGTCAGGGAACTAGGTCCCAGATGCCACACCTAAAAGATCCCACATGCCACAACTAAGACCTGGCACAGCCAAATAAATAAGTTAATTAATTAATTAATTAAAAAAAACCCAACCCTAGATCCACTTCTCATAAAGCGAATGAAATGAGCAGCCTCTTCATTCTAGAGGGGGAAAAAAAAAGTTCACTAAGTTCTGGGGCATCCCGTTCCCATCCCACGTAAGGCAAATGCTGGAACAGCTCCCAAACCAAAAGAACCCTTGGCAGTTGTCTCTGTGAGTGCAGCACATCTGCAGATGGAAAGATTCTTTGAGGTATGCTGAAGGGTCAGGCAACACCCTCAGTCACAGGTCTGGCTTTGAAGGCATCCCTGTGGGAGTCTGCTTGACTTTCCACAAAGTTAATTTCTTGTTTGTGGTCAAGGAAGCCCCGAGGAGACAGGGGCATGGGTGTGCAGAGTTCTGATGTGAAGTCTCTTGCTCTGGGCTCATTTCTCTCCCCTAGTCTCAAGGGACTCAGCCATGTCCCTCAGCTCCCTCTTCCAACCAGATGGTCACCCCTCTGCTCCTCTTCCTTAGACAGCCTAGGGCTGCTGGATCCTTAGGTCCTCAGGATCTGTGGCCTCAGGCTTGGCATAGTGTCCTCTGCATAACTCCATCTATAGGCCCAGAGGATGACTGGCTCTGTCCTAACATGGTACTGCACCCCATTCCTTTTCCTGACTTTCAGTGATCCCTAGCCAAGTTGTTTATATTCGTGATCTCATCATCATTTCTCACTCTTTCCATAATTGGATTGCTCACTCTAGCCAATTAAAGCACACTGCTCTTCTCAACATTGATAGCTCTAGGCACATGGCTGGTGCTCACAAAATGGGGCATTATATCAGTTTCATTGATCAGTAGAAGTGATGGCTCAACTGTAAGGAAAACTTGACAGTGCCAGTGCCTCTGAGTTCAAGAGCCTCACAAGGCTAAGAATTCTTGAGCTGAAACACACGTGTGCCCCTCCTAGCTTAGCCGTGCAGCTTGAGCAATTTCCTGCCTTGTTGATGCAAGTGTAGTTGGGATGATAATAATCATGGCTAGTGATGATTGGGGCTTTCCAGGTGGCACTAGGGGTAAAGAACCCGCCTGTCAATGCAGGTAGATGTAAGGACCCACAGGTTCAACCCCTGGGATGGGAAGATACCCTGGAGCTCCTGGAGGAGGGCATGGCAACCCACTCCAGTATGCTAGCCTGGAGAATGCCATGGACAGATGAGCCTGGGAGACTATAGTCCACAGGGTCACAGACTTGGACATAACGAATAAGCACACACCCAGTGATGATTGAAGGACTTACCCTGAGTCAGGCAGTGTACTAAAAGTTTTCACATAGACTCTTTCATTTAATCATTTCTATTCTTCAGGTCAAGAAACTGAAGCTTAAAGCTGTTAAGTATTTTACAGCTAGCCATGGCTGAGTCAGGATTCAAACCCAGTAGTCTAACTCCAGGATCCTGTGCCCTTAGTGATTATAATATCCAGAGTCAGCAACACAAAGTTAATGTGCACATATTTTCAATTATATTTTAAGAGGGTGACTTTGCGTTTGGGGGCATTTCACTTACAAAATCCATTGAGCTAGATATTAACCGAGGATGCATAAAAACTAATGAACTCTGAAAAACATAAAACATGAGCAACATGACGTCACTGCAAGAGACATAGCAGCAAATTGCTTTCTTGTGAACATAGTTTGCAGACAGACCATAAGGTAGTAATCAGCCTGAATTCAGCAGTGCCCTGTTCCCTTGGGTCAGAGAGAGAGAGACACACACACACACACACACACAAACACATGCATTGAATGACTTGTTTGTGCCACTGATAGGAACCCAGGAACTATTCTGCGTTAGCAGATGATGAAATACTTTGGAAGCAACACAGATCAGCTGAAAAAGCAAGTACTGACAGTCAGAGATCAGAAGTAACGTAAGATAACTATCAATTACCAAAATGGCCAGAATGGGAGGGAATGTGGGGAAGACAGCAAATTTGTATCAGGCTGTGCAAAAAGACAAAAGGGGAGCCCCTGGAAGAAGGATAGTCAGTTTTCACAGGCGCCCCATGGGTTGGTGACTTGATCAGGGCCATAGGATCGGGCTGGGACTTGAGTCTGTGTCTCCCATCTCTTGCCATTACAAGATGCTTTTTGCCATTACATCATAAGCCAGGATGCAAAATGGAGATGGGACAAGCTCAGCCAGCACCAGTAAGAGGTTTGTGCATCTCAGGGGTGTGGGCAAGGACAAATAAGGTACTGAGGAGTAGCTTGTTTGGAAGAGGGTAGCCAGGGCATTTACGCTCACCAGGCTCTCCATACAGGAAACATGGAAGGCAGATGTGAGCTTTAAAACCCCCCTGCCCCAATCTTGGCCCCAGTTGCCCAACTCTGGCTTGATTCCCTGCCCCAAGGTGGTAGTTAAGATCACTGATGCTGGAGCCAGATGACTTGGGTTCAACTTCTAGCTCTTTTTACTTACTAAGTGTGATTTCAGGCCATTCCCCAAACTCCCTGTGCCTCAGTTTCTTCATCTATAGTGAGGGAGTAATAGCAGCATCTTTTTGGCAGTGTTGCTGGGAGTATTAAATTAAAACACACATTAAGAGCTTAGAACAGTGTGTGGCACCAAATTAGCCCTCTCTCAGGCTTAGCTATTGCTATTACTATTATTATCTCTGCTCCTTCCTGAATGCAGTCTCTGAGGCTTCCTGCTTTTCCCCTTTTCAAATTCAAGACCTTCTCAGTCATTGCTTCTGCAGTATAAACTTTCCACTTGGTCTGTTTCAGGATAAAGTCACATTCCTTGCTCAAGAATGATCTGACTAGGCTCACCCCTTCTGCTTCACCCGCTTTGCTCCTTGTTCCTGTCATTCAGCATATATGCCTTTCAATGGGCTGTTTCCTGTGCGGTACCTTTACCTTCACTCCTCTCGGCCCTGTCTCCTGGCTAACTACTGTTCTCTCTCATTCCTCAGCTCACATATCACATGCCCTAGGAAGCCACTCCAGACCTGACTACCTCTGGTCCCACATGAATGCCCAGGCTGGTTTGACACACCCTGAATCAGACGTATGCTCCCAGAGGACTCCGGTTTTCCTTCCATCCTGGCACTGATTATCCTGCCTTGTGATTGTCTCTGCCTCAGTTCAGTTGTTCAGTCATGTCTGACTCTTTGTGATCCCCATGAACTGCAGTACGCCAGGCTTTCCTGTCCATCACCAGCTCCCTGAGCTTACTCAAACTCATGACCATCGAGTCGATGATGCCATCCTCTGCCTTCAGTCTTTCCCAGCATCAGGATCTTATCCAATTAGTCAGTTCTTTGCATCAGGTGGCCAAAGTATTGGCCAAAGTCTCTTTGCCTGTTATCCCACAGAGCCAATACACACCCTGGGACACAGACTGTGTCTCTGTCTACACCTTCCCTCACAAACACACTCCCTCTGTCCTCCAGCCTGCCCTCTGCCCTGGAGACTGACCTCAGAGGATGGCTTCCATAGGTTTCCTTGCCCTCTGGCTTCGGTTGGTTTGGGTCAACTGGGAGAGGCCCCAGCAGGACTGGAGGGCGGGGAGTGAGGTCCCGGCGTTTGTGCCTAACTCCTTCCCTAGGAAATAGACTGAGGCTGGCCACGTCCCTCACTGAAGTTCCTAGCCGCTCTCCTGGCCCTCTTCTTCCTCTTCAAAATATCTGGGGGGAAGGGTCAGCTTGTTTTATCTTATTTTCAATTGAGTGCAGAATGACTTCTTACAAAATACAATTAAAATGAATTATTCAATATTTAAAAGGTAATTATTTGGAAAAGTAAAACATGATGATTTGTAAAATATAAGACCAGATTTTTATACCTAGATTTGATGTCAAAAGTTATATTCAAAAGAAATATAATCAGAAAAAACATAACTGAGAGAAAACAAAAGAATGATAAAAACTAAACATGTTGCTCATTGAAAATTTGCATGTAAGTGTTTAACGTAAAGAATTGTGGCTGATTCATGTTGATATACGGCAGAAACCAACACAACATTGTAAAGCAATTCTCTTTGGAAATCTTCACTGGTTAAATGTCCTCTGACTGCAGAGCCCCACGGAGTCACTGTCTTGATGGAAACTCCTAGAAGATGCTGAATTCAGAAGCTCCTCCTAAGGCAACCCCAGGAGGAAGACCATGTGAGAACACAAAAGGGATGCACCGTGGAAGATAAGGAGAGAAGTGTCGGACTTCTAGCCTCCAGAACTATCTATCTTCACATGCAGTGTTGAATAATTTATCATCACATCATACTCTGGCATGGATGTACAGGGATCTTTCTGCAGATTCAGTGAAAATCTTTCCATATGTGGATGTATTTTTGTTGTGCTCATGGGGAAGGAGAACCTTTCTGGGTGTCCCTCAAGGTGGAGAAACTTTTCATCTTTAACCTAGATGTTTTATCATCGGTGCTGTATAGATGGAGAAGTCTTGAGGCTACTGTAAAAATAAAACTGAAAACCAGAAGCAGGAGGCTTAAGTCCAAACCCTGAGAATATCAGAGAACTCCTGAATCCACGGAACATTAATAAATAGGAGCTAATCAAACACCTCCATATATATACTGAAACCAAGCACCACCCAAGGGCCAACAAGTTCCAGAGGAAGACATACCACGCAAATTCTCCAGCAACAGAAGAACACATCCCTGAGCTTCAATATACAGGCAGCTCAAAGTTACTCCAAAACCACTGACGTCTCATAACCTATTACTGGTCACTCCATTGCACTCCAGAGAGAAGAAATCCAGCTCCACCCACCAGAACTCCAGCACAAGCCTCCCTCACCAAGAAACCTTGACAAGCCACAGATACAACCCTACCCACAGTGAGGAAACTCCATAATAAAGAGAACTCCACAAATTCCCAAAATATAGAAAGGCCACCCCAAACACAGCAATATAACCAAGATGAAGAGACAGAGGAATACTCAGCAGGTAAAGGAACAGGAGAAATGTCCACCAAACCAAACAAAAGAGGAAGAGATAGGGAATCTACCTGAGAAAGAATTCCGAATTTTGATAGTGAAAATGATCCAAAATCTTGAAATAAAAATGGAATCACAGATAAATAGCCTGGAGACAAGGATTGAGAAGATGCAAGAAAGGTTTAACAAGGACTTAGAAGAAATAAAAAAGAGTCAGTGTACAATAAATAATGCAATAAATGAGATCAGGAAGAATTGTGGCTGATTCATGTTGATATATGGCAGAAACCAACACAACATTGTAAAGCAATTCTCTTCCAATTAAAAATAAATAAATTAAAGTGTGAAAGAGCTGCCACACACGTAAATTCTTGCCATTCTACAATGGTGTCTAAACTGCAAATTAGGAAGGACGTAGAAGTGCCCATGTCAAGTGCTTTTAGCATACCTTGAAAGAACAATGTGCATATCAATTTTAAGTTTTTAATGTGACAAACATCTTGTTTTATGCTTGTTAATTTATCTAATGTAGGTTGGATCAACAACACTGATACCAACAGGATGTGATTGTATATGTAAATGGTTTTAATGTTTTTTAAAAATTACACTTTAGAGGAATTAGTCTCAAAAAGCTATGTTGATAGGAATAGAAGGAATTTTAAGCAATTTTAGCAGAATCAGACTTTTTTTTTTTAAACTTCGATACAGAATGAGGCAAGTGATGCTATGTTTCAAAAGTCATTTCCCATCCTTTATTAATTGCCGTCATGAGGGACTTCCTTGGTGGTCCAGTGCTTAAGAATCTGCTTTCCAATGAAAGGGACACAGGTTCGATCCCTGGTCAGGGAACTGAGACAACTAAGCCTGGTTGCCACAACTGCTGAACCCATGGGCTAAGCTTGTTTGCCTCAGCAGAAGACCCTGCACGCCACAATTTAAGATCCAATGCAGCTAAAAATAAATATTTGAAAAGAATTATTAAAAGATAGCCAACATGAGCGATTTATCTCATAGAGGTACAGTTCTGGATCTACTCATTTCCTACACATGGAGCTTCTTTTGAGGAAAAATACAATTGAAAATGCTCTATCAAATTTTTAAAGCATTTCGTGCTAACTTTTCACAGATATGCAATATCAGGATTTTCACCAGCTTTATGGATAATTGTTAAGTTTTGAAAAATGCTATTCCAATTTGTAGAAACACTGTTCTTTCAAGCTTCTATTCCTTCCTTGCATGAAAGTATTAGAATCATTAGAAATATTCAATATATCAAACAAAGAAAAGCAGATCTGTCTGTCCAATGCATAACCTGAAAAAGCTGGGTTCAAAGTGGCTTTTATTTTGCAGAAACAGAAAGAATTTGATTCTATAGTTCAGACATTCTTCTGAGTCCTTCACAATTACACCATTACACAGTACTATTTTGTTAATAGTAATAGACCTTCTCTTAAAATTCTCTGAATCTAAAATTGCCATCTGATTTCTCTCCAGAAATATTTTCTGACATAGCTCCTAGTACCAGTCTGCCCATATTTCCTAAACAGGTAACAAGATACTTCTTTGAAGAAATAAGATAGTATTTTGCAGGAAGTTCAGAAAAGGAGAGAGGCAAAGCCACACCATGAACATGTGTCTCTTCCTGAGATGGTTGTTATCCCTTCTAGATCTGGAGTCCTAGACCAGAGCCACCACTAGCTGCTACACTGCCCTTGTGCAAATTAGGAAAAGGCACAGGCCCTGCAGAAAGGAATGGCTACCCTCTCCAGTATTCTTGCCTGGAGAACCCATGGACAGAGGAGCCTGGTGTGCTACAGTTCGTGGGGTCGCAAAGAGCCGGACACACTTTCACAGGCTCTGGAAGGAAGTGCCCCTAAAGCCCAGGGTTTGAAGCACTGAGTGTGAACTGACTTTCAACTTCCTAAACCATGTAACTTGTGCTTGAACAAACCGTACAATCTTTTTAAAATTTTTTATTTGATGAATTAATTAATTGTTTTTGGCTACACTTGGTCTTCATTGCTGTGCACAGGCTTTCTCCAGTTATGGCTCACAGGCTCTGGAGTGCCAGCTCAGTATTTATAGTGCACCAGCTTAGTTGCTCTATGGCATGTGGGATCTTCCCGGACCAGGGATTGAACCGGGGTCCCCTGCATTGGCAGGCAGATTCTTAATCACTGGACTACCAAGGAGGTCCAAAATGTACAAGCTTCACACAACTGGTCTACTTTATGCTGAGCAAGCTGGCAAGTCACTCCATCTTAGAAATGTGACTGATGAAGTATGATTCTCTGAGGAAGCCTATTACAGCTCAGATTTTGTAGAAATGTGATATTTTTGTTTGCAGGGTGATCGTTTTCACACATTTCCTCCTTAGCTTCCTGAATGTGGGAGGAGAGCCCTGACTGGCAGCCTTCAAATAGGTGTGTTATAACGCAATTGGGCCACAGAATCTCTGGGTGCAAATGCATCTTGCAGTTCTGGATATAATTGCTTTTCTCCTGAGAGGTCTTTAAAACCCCAAACTGCAGGGGTTGTGCCTGAGAGTAGCCTGGGGGAGGGAGGTCAGGGTGTTGTTCTGAACCTGCTCTTTCTGGAGGGAGCCAGGCACCTCTCACACAGAGAGGGCACTGACCCCTGGGGTGAGCTGGGCGGGGCGGAGGTGGCGGTGGCGGGGGAAGGAGGCTGTGGGAGGGCAGAGAAGGAATAATACAAGGAGTAGGGTGGGGAAACCAGACAGCTTGTCAGTATCTTGTGATTCAGGCCTTCCTGTTGTAGAGAAGTGATTCTGTTTGACATGAATTCCCAGAATGCCTGACACACCCTCACGCAAGCGGGCCCAAACCCATCCCAGAGCGCCTGCTGTGAGTGAGCCTGGGGTTTGTGCTGCTTCTGCCCTCAGCCCCAGCCCCCACTCCCCACTGAGCAGACCTTCCTGCATGGGAGTGCGACGTGGGAGTGGAAGAGCTACGAGTATTGGAAAGTTCGGGTGTTTGTACTAAATTGGCTCTAATTCTAAGCCCAGGAAGGAAAGTTGTTTTCAGGGGAGTCAGTTTCCTGTCTTTGCCAGAAGCCTGACACACCTTAACTTCTCTTATTTCTTAATCTGCCAAACAGATGGGTCAACTGTCAGTTTGGTGGTGATGACAAGGATATTTACTCTGTAATCAAACCAAGAGTGGCGAGATGGGGAGGACCTGGGCAAGGTGAATCGGGAAACCTGGGCAAAGATGGTGCGCTTCCTTTCCAGAACTGTAGTAACAATGACACTCTTTCACATGGCCACTGGCATCACCACTAGGAAAGTACTACTGCATTTGGAAACTGGAGAAATCTCTGAGACCATTCACTGTCTCTTTGTTTTAAAGATGAAGACACTGAAGCTGAATGACATTTATAATTGCTGAAAACTACCTGGAAAATGATGAAACCACTATTAGAACCCGGGTCTTATGGCTCTTAGTCCAGTGTGATTCCTACTAAGCTATGTTGTCTCTCAGAAGAGCTTTCTTATCACTTACTCATTTATTCATCAAACATTTACTGAGTAGTACTATATGCCTGCATGCATGCTAGTCGCTTCAGTTGTGTCCAACTCTATGTAACCCTATGGACTGTAACCTACCAGGCTCCTCTATCCAATGGGACTCTCCAGGCAAGAATACTGGAGTGGGTTGTCATGCCCTTCTCCAGGGGATCTTCCCAACCCAGGGATCAAAGCTGCATCTCTCATGTCTCCTGCGCTGGCTGGTGGGTTCCTTACCACTAGTGCCACCTAGGAAGCCCCACCATATGACTAACACTGTGGTATATGTGCTAGGATGGATGAATGACATGTACTTGGACTATAGCAATGAATAAGACAGACATTCTCCTCATGGACTTTAAATATACTGAGAAGACATATTAAACAAATGATTGTATAAATAGACAATTATAAAGGTGATAAACACCAAAGAGAATTAGAGGGTACTATTAGAGTTCATGAAAGCAGGACTTACCTAGCCCAGGTGTCAGTGACAGTAGTTAAATCAGGGAAGGCTTTCCTGAGGGAGTGATATTTAAGCTGAAATTTGAAGGATAAGTAGAAAGGTAGTTAGGTGAAGGAGCCAGGAGATGGGAAAAGAAATCTGGGCAGGAAGAAAGACATGTACAAAGGTCCTGAGGCAGGACAAAGATGCAACTCTGAAATAACTGAAAACAGATCCGTGGATGGCCTAGTACATACATGATGAGAAGGAAAGGACTGCAAAATGGTTTAGGAAGGTAGGCACTCTCTGACTGCAAGCCACGGACAAGAGTCTGGACTTTATCCTAAAAGTAAAGGGAAACCAGCGAAGGGTTTTAAACCTAGCAGTGTTATGATCAGATTTTTAAAAGATAACTAAGAAGACTGCACTGGTGGGGAGCAAAAGTGAATGCAAGGAGGAACTTCCCTGGTGGTCCAGTGGCTAAGACTCTGTGCTCCCAATACAGGGTGTCTGATCCTGGTTCAATCCCTGGCCAGGGAACTAGATTCCACATGCGCAGCTAAGAGTTCATATGATGCAACGAAGAGTTTCATTACAGCAACTACAGATCCCATATGCTGCAACAAAGATTGAAGAGCCTGCATGCTGTAACTAAAACTCAGCACAGCCAAATAAAAAAAAAATTTTTTTAAGTGGATGCAGGGTGTTATTTAGGAGGTTATTGCAACAGCTCAGGTGAGAGAAGATGGTGGCCTTGGACCAGGGTAGGTGTAGTGGATATGGAGAGAAATTTCTTGCCTTGAGAACCCCATGAACAGTATGAAAAGGCAAAATGATATAATACCAAAAGAGGAACTCCCCAGGTCATTAGGTGCCCAATATGCTACTGGAGATCTGTGGAGAAATAACTACAGAAAGAATGAAGGGATGGAGCCTAAGCAAAAACAATACCCAGTTGTGCATGTGACTGGTGACAGAAGCAAAATCCGATGCTGTAAAGAGGAATATTGCATACGAACCTGGAATGTCAGGTCCATGAATCAAGGCAAATTGGAAGTGGTCAAACAGGAGATAGCAAAGGGTGAACATCGACATTTTAGGAATCAGCGAACTAAAATGGACTGGAATGGGTGAATTTAACTCAGATGACCATTATATCTACTACTGCGGGCAGGAATCCCTCAGAAGAAATGGAGTAGCCATCATGGTCAACAAAAGAGTCCAAAATGCAGTACTTGGATGCAANGATGGACGTGAGTCTGAGTGAACTCCGGGAGATGGTGATGGACAGGGAGGCCTGGCGTGCTGCGATTCATGGGGTCGCAAAGAGTCGGACATGACTGAGCGACTGAACTGAACTGAACTGAAGACATTCAAAAGTGTTGAGGAAGTACACCCAATGAACTTGATACTAAATGGATATGCAAAAAGGAGGAAGACGGGAGGTGTCAACAGTCACTCTCCCATGTTACCATGAAATGGGGGGAGGGATGGTGGTACATTCATGGAACTAGGGAACACAGCAGGCTCCAGGGAAAGACCAAGAGATTGGGTGTGTTAAGTTTGAGGAATCTAGGAGGCAAAAGGGAGAAGATACTGAGAAGACAATCAAATATGTAAAACTGCAGTGCAGACAAGAGACCTGCCCTGGAAATATGATATAATAATGTCATGGAGACTGTAATTGAAGCCATGGAGGAGATCATTTAGGAAGAAAGAAGAGGACAAGAAGAAAAGAGACAAATAAAGGTAACAGCCAAAGTGTTTATTCCATTGCAAGAAATGACATATGCCTAAGAATATTTAATACCTTTGTTTTTAAGATTCTTGCTGATTATTAAGCTATTGTTTCTCTGTTTCAAATCCACCCTTCTACATATTCTGCTTGGGGCACTGCAACTACAGAATACATTCCTCTTTTGCCTACAGAGTGGTAGGAGTTGCTTGAAGGCATCAGAAAGTCTGGAGAAGGGAGAACGGATCTGTGTTTTCCTTGCTTCCTGCTCCTGTCAGCATCCCCCTCAGCAAGTCCTTCTCTTCTACATATTCTGCTTGGGGCACTGCAACTACAGAATACATTCCTCTTTTGCCTACAGAGTAGTAGGAGTTGCTTGAAGGCATCAGAAAGTCTGGAGAAGGGAGAACGGATCTGTGTTTTCCTTGCTTCCTGCTCCTGTCAGCATCCCCCTCAGCAAGTCCTTCATCCTGGTGGAGGCAGTTGTCTCGAGGAGCAGCAAGCAGTTCCATATGCAGTACTTACACATTCTCAGATCCAGTCTCACACATCCCCTCAGAGACATCATCCTCAGTGCCCTCAAATTCCAATATCTTCATCACTGTGCTTGCCTGAAGATCATTTTTCCTGAGCCTGGCCTCCTCATCATGTTACTCACGTGTTAGTATCTAAGAATGCGGGAGAAACTTGGTCAAGGGCCTGTACCCTAGCTGCAAGGGAGTCTGGACATGTAAGTTCTGACTCCTACACTGAGGAGGTGGGATTCATAATGTGGGAACTGAGAAATGCAAAAACATGGCTTCTGTTACTCTAAGGCTGGGACAATCCAGCTCCCTTCCAAGCTCCTGTCTGAAAAAACTCAGGGCTATCAAAGGAATTTATGGTCTGTTCTAGCCAACATCTGAAAAAAGACCTCTGATCTCTGCATAGAGCATTTATCAGACAAGACATGCTATTGTGAATCCTTTTCTATCCCTTTGAGATGTTTATAAATCTGCTACAAGTCAGGAGTATTTTTTTCAAGAACATTTTTATCATCAAGAGGGATAGTTCCTTGAGACTTCCCTGGTAGTCCAGTGACTAAGACTCCAAGCTCCCAATGCAGGGGACCCACTTCCATACCTGGTCAGGGAACTAGACCCCACATGCTGCAAATAAGAGTTCGTATGCGACCACTAAAATATCCCACATGCTACAACTAAACATCCTACATGCCGCAAGGAAGACTGAAGAACCCATGTGCTGTGACTAGGACCCGACACAGTCAAATAAATACATAAATATTTAAAAAGAATGAAATAAAGAGATTAGGGTCTCTGTGTTCAAGCTGGATTTAGAAAATGCAGAGGAACCAGAGATCAAATTGCCAACATCTGCTGGATCATCAAAAGAACAAGAGAGTTCCAGAAAAACATCTACTCCTGCCTTACTGACTATGCCAAAGCCTTTGACTATATGGATCACAGCAAACTGTGGAAAATTCTTAAAGAGCTTGGAATA